>JAXGGA010001168.1:0-72500 GCA_038373865.1 Uloborus plumipes
ATGGGAGCACGTGAGGAGTGAGGAGAACCCAGCCGATCTCATATCACGTGGTATGGAACCGCATAACCTGCTTCATCACGAAATTTGGTGGAATGGACCGCAGTTTCTTCACCAAGATACCCTCCCTTCATCGGAGACTATCTGCCCCCCAGCTGATGTAGAAGAATACTCTCAAGAGCTCAGGAAACACCAAACTGACATGCGTAATCAGGAGGACTTATCGAACATTTCATTGACTGTTACGATTGACAACAATTCATTTCTTAGTGACATTTTAGATATTTCAAATAACTTTAGGAAATTAGTAAGAACGCTAAGTTTTATGTTCAGATTTATGCAAAACTGCAGGTATCCTGATCGGAGGATATCCGGCCCAATCAAGACAGAGGAGTTAATGAAGGCGGAAACCTTTCTTATTCAGGCTGTTCAAAGGACAGAATTTGAAATGGAAATAAGGAGTTTATCAAATGGAAATCCCGTAGCAGGTAATAGTAAGTTAAAATCTTTGAACCCTTTTCTGGACAAAAACAACGTTCTTAGAGTAGGGGGTCGCTTAAGTAATTCGAACTTAAGTTATTCTCAAAAACATCCTGCGATACTCCCTGCTAAACACAAACTTACTCAGATAATAATAAGCCATTTCCACGTAATGAATTTACATATTGGTCCACAATCCTTATTGTATTTTGTTCGGGAACGATTTTGGCCCTTGAATGGTAGGAATCAGTGCAGAAAAATTGTGCATAGTTGCATCATTTGCTATAGAGCAAACCCTACTGTAACGGAACAGATCATGGGATCCTTGCCTGGTAGGCGCGTGAACCCCAGTTTCCCTTTTCTTTATACGGGAGTTGATTTCTGCGGACATTTCTACATAAAATATAAGGGCCAGAGGAAGGGAGTCTTAAACAAAATTTATGTTGCCATTTTTGTTTGTTTAACTACTAAGGCGGTTCACTTTGAAGTAGTTTCAGATCTCACAACCGAGTCATTTATAGCTTCGCTTAAACGGTTTTTTGCAAGAAGAGGTAAATGTGCAGTTTTATACAGCGACAATGCAAAAAACTTCGTGGGAGCCCACGCTGAGTTAAAACGTCTTTACAATTTAGTGTGCAAACCAGATGACTATTTAAGTAATTACTTATCGTCAGAAAATATTGAGTGGAACTTTATACCTCCTAGAACTCCTCATTTTGGGGGTCTGTGGGAAGCAGGAGTAAAATCCTTCAAGTATCACTTAAAAAGGTCTGTTGGCAATGCTAGACTTACTTATGAAGAATTTGTAACAGTAACTAATCAGATAGAAGCTATCCTAAATTCTCGACCACTGACTCCTTTGTCATCAGCAACTGATGATTTAGAAATTTTGACACCAGGTCACTTCCTTATTGGACGACCTGTTAATGCAATTGTTGAACCTCAGCTATTAGATTTAAACGAAAATAGATTAGGAAGGTGGCAAAGAATCACTAAATTTGTACAACACATATGGAAACAATGGAAGCGTGATTATCTAAACAACCTGCAGCAAAGGTCTAAGTGGCAGTCCGAAACAAATAATGTCACAGTTGGTTCAATGGTCTTAATTAAGGAAGATAACCTCCCTGTAAATAAATGGTTGTTGGGTAGAATCATTGAGGTCTTTCCCGGGCCAGACGGTAAGGTTAGGGTTGTCTCTATACGAACAGAAACTGGTGTGTCTAAAAGATCTGTCTCGAAAATTTGTATACTACCTCTAGAGCTATAGAATTGTATGATATATCTGTGTGTATGCAGTTGTCTTACCAACTATGTTGTCTTTTCTTTATCATATTGTGCCTTGTTATTATGTATTCCATCGGGTACTGTCATTTTAATGTTCTTTTTTTTCATAATTATTCAAGTTTAATAATATATTTGCTGTGAAGTATTTTTAAGCATTTTCAATTTGTTGAATGTTGTACACATTGCAACGCCGGGCGGCATGTTCTCGCCTTGCTTGCGTATGAGAGCGATAAGTCGCCAGTATGGGGACTTGGCTTCGCCAAGTGACACCTACCCCTCTCTCGGTGCGGGGATCAGGTTGCTTGCCTTCCCTCACCAGTCTCCTTTGATATCCCAACGAAGAAAGCCATAGGGCTCTCTGTCTCTCTCTTTCCATGCAATATTGTATCTTAATGTGTGAAGAGCAATAAATATGTTTGCTGGAACTGCGACTCATCTATATACAGTCCACTGCTGGGAGATATAGTTCTCCCCCCTCATCCAAGCGGATCCAATACGCTAATTGAAATATTACAAATTTTTTTACTAAAGTAAGGCACTTCTTTGTCGATTCTCAGCCAATTTTGTGAAGAAATTTAATTATAAAATAACATGGAAATTAATATTTAAAAAAAAAAAATTCAAAGACTTATATAGAATTTTTTTATGCTAAGAATTAATGTTATTCGTAAATTTGTGATATGCGATGTTTTTACGTTCATTTCATAGCTTTATTTGTTATTGTTTGCCATGCTTTATATTTATTCACCATAATTAAACTTAATTCATCGTCTGCGCTTTTTATTGTTTTTATGTAATGGCAACGCTTAAAAAGTAGATAGAGTAGCTGGATAGAATGTGATTCCTGTTAATACCTGTCACTTTTCAAGGAGATTTCAGCTTATTTAGACTGTCCCATCATTTCCCACCTGAGTATCATTTTCTTTTGCATCTTAAAGTAATTTGGCTAAACTATTTATTTAAAATGCTATAAACCCTTAAGAAATGGAGCGTGATAAAAAATGATAAACTCTAATTCAGAAATACTAGGGAACAGACTGATAAAATTATTGTTAAATTTGAAAAAGTTGGAAGGTACTATAGTTACGGGAAATTCTAAATATGTTGGCATTTTAAACCAGCCCTTGAACTGTTTATGGCCATTTAAAATAAATAGAAGCGTTTTTCATAGATGAAAAATTGTAGGAAAAGTATGTTATATCTTTAAACGAGCAATTGTTGTATATATATATATAAATTTATATTTTTGTCGTATGCCAGCCAAGCTGGCAATTTGGGGTGCGCTGCTTCACTTTTCCAACTGTACCGTAATTTGGTGTGAAGTCCGACTTCCACAGTACATGCATGCCATAGATACCCGTTTATAGAGTGGGGAACCTTTCACAACAACACATTCACACAAAGAAAGGACAGGAGAGAGATAAAGCACATCCATGCCCAAACCGGGACTCGAACCCGGGACCACACCATCCGTGGCAGACTGCTCTGACCACTAGACAAGGTGGCCGGCTATTATAACAATGATTTTCATATTTAATCACATCAGTGTAAATTTAATTTTTATGGTATTTGGCAAACGAGTTTTGGCAAAACGTTAGAATTGTTTTTGTTTTTGAAATGTTAAAGAGATCGGTCAATTATTGTGATGTGATTTCAATTTGTTTAAATAAGGTTGTGGTTTTGTTTAATAAATTCCGACTGTTTTAAATGCATAACTGCAACCAATGGCTTAAAAATGCTTTTCAAATTCATCAAAATAAGTACTTCGATAATACCAAATCACATTTTTACTCGTACTTATATAACAACTCTTTAAAGTAATTTATAGACATATGTTTAGTATATAACATAGAAATAACCTTACCTCTCCATACTGACTCGCTGAATGCACGAATTGTGAGTACAGTACCGTTGCCTGAAATGGTGTCCAGCAAATGACGAAACCACAAAGTACCACGCAAACCATCTTTATTACCTAATGAGACACATTGAGAGTATATAAAAGCCTCAGAAAGTACTTTTACATATATATGCACGCTTCTAAATGTACGTTTGAAAAGGTATAACAATGCAAAGACGTTGACTAAGAATAACAACATTTATTTTTTGAGTAATTATGAGCTGCTTGGTCAGCGTTCCTCTCCTTTTTCAAAATCGGACGATGTTTACTTTAACGGACGTTTAAACATTTGAAGATACCTCGCTTCTTTTCAGAAGTCGGACATTTAAAACAAAAAATTGAAAATGAACTGTTGAAAAAACTGAAGTATATTCTGACCCTATATTTGTTTTCTTCTTATTCTGTCAATATCAGTGACTAAAAGTAGTACTTTTCACTGAAAGAAACAGCCCCATTCAAAAATTGATTTTAGTCATATTTTAGCAAATTTGTATTTCCCTATCACAAATTTGCTAAAATATGCAAAGAAACAGCCCCATTAAAGATTGATTTCAGTCATATTTTAGGAAATTTGTATTTCCCTATCACAAATTTGCTAAAATATACAAAGAAACAGCCCATTAAAAATTGATTTTAGTCATATTTTAGGAAAATTGTATTTCCTTATCACAAATTTGCTAAAATATACAAAGAAACAGCTCCATTAAAAATTGATTTCAGTCATATTTTAGCAAATTTGTATTTCTTTAGCTATGAAAAATGTTGCTCAGTGGCAGAGTTCCCGCCTGTCACGCGGACAACTCGCGTTCGTATCCCAGCAAGGATAAAAAATGTGTTTGTTTTATTATATTTCTTTTCTACTGTTTCCCTTGTTTTCTGGGATGTTCTATTAATTTCAGAATTTTTCCGAGTCTGGAAAGTTCTAGAATTTATCTAAATTGTACATAAGTAGAGATGTATATATATATATATTACTACCTTTTTTGATAGAAAAAAATATACATTAACAAATCTTTCGTTTCATAAATAATGAAAAGGAAAAAAAGACCTTGCCGTTACTGGGAAAAGAACTCCAGAACTGTAAAAAATATAACGTTTAACCATTTGACATAACAAAAGTGTTCAATTTATTTCAAGAACAACGTTAAACATATTATGTCCATTCGATTCGTTTTGCCTCAGCATAACGTAAAAGTCACAGAATTAGTTATTTGACATCTATGAGATCAATGGGAGACAAATGTTGCTTTCACACTACTGCCGTTCATGAAGCATTCGAAGAGAAAGATTAAATATCGATTTACTAGGTACGTTTATTCGCTATTGTTTTACTTCCACATTATTTTACGACAAAAGGTAGAGTTGCATTTCTCGCAATGGCTAAAATGACGCTCTTTACTGCTCTCATTGTAACGTTAAAATCGGCATTAAGTAATTTCATTTATCTTTTCATTCGATACAATCAATTCGAAGTTGGAATTTTCAATCTGTATCTTGAGACAATGAAACTAGTTTTTCTCCTTTCACACCTCGCATGGTCTAGATTTGTGAAAATCACCCGTCAGAAAAATCTCTGAACATGGTATTAGCCACTTTCTTTTCAACAGAACTCAGAAATTTATTCCATTTAAAAAAAAGCATAGGGGAAAGTGGTGATACTAAGCTTCAAAAAATTCTTCTCACTTTAGGGTGGGAATTAAATCTTTTAAACTAATACCCACGACTCTTTCAAGTGTTAAGTTTAATAAAAAAAATGAGACTCTGCACTGCAAAAAATAAACTGCTGTTTTTACAGTATAATACTGCCAGCAGAGGTTGTAGTTTAAAACTGTAGAAGCACAGTAATAAACTATAAAACTAGCTATTTCACAGTTTATTATTGTGAAACTAGCAATTTTACAGTTCATTAACGTAAAATTAGCGATTTTACAGTTTATTACCATAAAATTAGCTGTATTATACTGTAAAAACAACAGTATAATACTGGCTGCAGAGGTTCCAGTTTAAAACTGTAAATACACTGCAATAAACTGTAAAACTAGTAATTTCACAGTCGATTACTGTAAACTAGTAATTTTATAGTTTACTACTGTAAATTAGCAATTTTACAGTTAATTACTGCAAAATTTCTATAAAATTAGCTGTATTATACTGTAGAAAAAACATCGATTTTTTTCAGTGTGGTTATCTAATTTTCAAATACGCAAAATTTTTTTTATTAAAAATAAAAAGCGTTTTTCGTCATCTTTCCCAGCCTATCGGGTAAGTGGCATGTAGGTGCGAGTGTCAAATCGAGTTGATTCCCTACCTTACTCAAAAAAAGTAATATCGCAAATAAAGTGAAGAAGAAGTAAAACACAAAGATTTTTTAAAATCCTACGAAGAAAATTAAAGAAAAGGAAACAAGTGTGCCTATAAGGGAGAGGGGGGGGGCACATGTAAACAAGGGCACATGTGAGCAAACGATATTTTACCAAATTAACATGAAGAGTAAAATCTGAAAAAAAAATTATGTAGATGGTAACACAAGTACTATATCCTGCCTAAAATTTCAAAGATCTAAACCATTTTGTTTTTTAGTTATCAAAGATCTTATGTTTTGGAAGGTGCCAATATACTTTTATGTTCCAGTTCTCCGAGTAAAAACACATCCAAAACTACTTTTTTTGTAATTTGAACTTTATTCGTCTTAAAATGGCATTAATAAGGAAAGTTTTCATGCATTTTTTTTAATTTGAAAAAAATATAGTTTTTAATCAAATAAGGCGTAAGTTAAGATAAGGGGTATATGTGTACACATTATGTAGGGGCAGATGTAAACAGTTCACTTGTGCCTCACAATGGTATTTAGTTATTTCAATTTAAAAAATGTTGATTTTTTTTACAAGAATGGTGCTGAAGTCAACCTTGCATCAGAAAATTTAGCTGTGAATGACTTTGTCCTCGTAGAATTCACTACCAAAAGACAAAAATTTACTATAAATGAAACTTTTATGTTTCCAACAACAGATGATACATCGATGGTAAGCACTCTGATGATGTTCTGCTAAAATTACTACCACTATCAGTTTTAGGTTGCTCATGTCGAGCTGCATCTTCTGTTTATTTTTCTGTAAAACTTGAAGGCTACGATGTTCGTTGAATTGAGTCAATTAATCACGTTGAATAAATACCTTGATATTTTCATTGTAAGTGTTTGTTAATGTGTAATACGCAGTATACTTTAAAATATGCTTAGGTGTATTTTATTTCCATTTATATATCCGTGTTTACTTGTGCCCCACGTGTGTTTACAACTGCCCCCCTACTGGGGCAGATGTGAACAAAGTGACATATTTAGTGACTTATTTTTTGACTGGAATTCAAAAAGATAGGTAACTGCATGAAAATATTAGCAAATGTTTGATTTATTATGTATAGCACTTGTTTCTCTTATATCTCAAATAAATAATGAAAAAATACAAAATCGCATTTTTGTTCACATATGTCCCCCTCTCCCTACCTCTTTCAAACAGAAGATTTTCAACGTTACCTCCCCCTGTACGACTATGAAACTATTAAACACAAGCTCAAATCCATTTTTTTTCATCTAAACACATCTAGGACATGATATTGAAGATTAAAAAAAGCATAGAAATGGAAAAAGAATCAGAATTTTTAAACCTACCGATTTTTCAAAATTTTGAATTAGGTTCTCTACTGCAATTTCATTTTGATTTTAGCTAATGTAACTGCGAACAGTTAAGATGGCCGATTGAAATAAAATCTTTACTGCGACTATAAAAGACCGTAAGTATTCCGTCACTTCTTTCGCTTTTCCATTAGATGTCTCAGAAAAAATAATGCTCGAGTAATACAGTCGAACCCCTCTATAGCGAACCCAGGATATAGCGAACCCGGGATATAGCGAACCCCCGGTTATAGTGAACCTTTTCATTGGTCCGATCGAAAACTCTGTGTCAGTAATGTAACTTTGTACGATTATAACGATCCACAGATTCTGAAAAATCGGCTATAACGATCCTAAAATAGTGGCGAAACCCAATCCTCACTTAGCAGAGAAATTTTCCCTCTCAAAATCTTTTGTCACCAGCATTTCTGCTAGTGAAAAAACATAAACGGCTGTAAGAAATCGCAAAAAGCAGAAAGAGAAACTGTGGACAGTTTTTTTGTGACTGAAAACATTGACAAAATGAAGACATATGCAAGAATGATTTTCATTATTATAGCATATTACCGAATTCCAAACATTTTTGGCAATTCGGATATAGTGAACCCTCGGTTATAACGATCATTCAAGTCGGTCCTTTGAGGGTTCGTTATATCGGGGTTTGACTGTACTACAATTAAATGAAAATTTCAATTAGTAGTGAACATTCGTTTTATTTATTCATTTTTCTTTTTTTTAATGTATTTCTATTTATCTTTATGAAAGTGACGCTAGTCCTATTTCGTTAGACATTTCTGTTTTGTGAATTCAGTCTCAAGTACAATGCCAAAAACCAATTCTGCAACACTTTCTTCTTAATTACTTATTTATTTGATTCGAAAGATGTTCGATTAAACGAAACAGAAAAAGCTATACTATACTGATATATGGGCATATGTTAGGTTAAGCGAGTTACCAAGCAACTACATAAATGCGTCTCCCTCCCTCTTTCTCCTACGCGACATTTTGAACTGCAATGCAGGAATAAATCCCTATTTTTAAGAAACAACGTGTATAAATGTTTTTTAAGATGAATCAGTTACATTACTAGGCTGACCCGCACGAGGCATTCGCGATTCACAGCTGTAATTCAAATATTCTGTTTTTTAAACTTTTTTCGAAAAACAGGTACAAATTAAATTGTTATTTTCCACCGATTTAAAAGAAACTGAAATCATGCCTTACTATTATGTAGTTTTATGAAGTACCAGCAAAAATACCCGGCGTTACCTGGTCAGTAATAATATTGAGAAACAATTCATACTCGACTTTGGTTTTTTTCCTGAACTGAAAGAACTCAAAACACACCGCTTTGACGATTTAAAATGTCGCCAAAATTACGGTAACACTTTTGGGACACCTAGGATAATTTTGATCCCCTCCCTACTTTATGAAAATATGTCATTATTACGGCACTAATTTTTGTCACAGAGAAATAGTCATCAAATGCTTAAATACTATTGCTGACCATAAAATGAGGCTAAAAATTATTGTTCTAAATGATTTTAAAATTAATAGGGAACATTTGACAATTATTTGTGCAAAAATGCAAATTAATGGTAATTTTAGCCTTGTTTAAGGGTTTTATTAATTCAGTATGCGGATTACTTTACGTTTTGACATAATTTTAAAAAGGTTTTTAATGGATACATCCGGAGTCGGCCAACAAAAGAAAAAAAACTGAACTTTTCAAATGTGGGAGTATTATATTAATAATTCACATTTTGCCGCAGTCGATAAATATCAGACAATAATTGTTTTATTTTGGTTACGTCGTGTAAGAAGTAAAGTATTATTACGTAGTCTTTGGCACAAAAACTAGGGTCATTTGAAAAAAAAGCCGATAATCTCGGTTATTAAAATGTTTGTCCAACAAATTCGGCAAAATTTATGCTCGATTGTATACTAAGTAACTTCCTAATTGTAAGTGTCCCGAGAAAGTGCCCAATCAACGCAAAAAAATTTAAGAAATGCCGTTAAGTTGTATTTAAAGCTCCATCAAATTTGCATGTTGTAAAGCACAATAAAAAAACCATTGCTTAAGGATAAATATTATACTTACAACTAAGACTTCAAAATGTTTTAAATGAAAATCATGGTAAAAGTCTGGACATTAACCATGAAGATGAAAAAAAAATACTCTTTAAATTGACTTGAAAAAAGCCTTGAACATTTAATGCAAAAAGCGGAAACAATACACGCCATTCTAGCTATTGACAGGGAATTGAGATGATGCACTAAATACTGAATTAGTTTGTTGAAAGCCTTCTGATTTATGCGAAAATTGTCCCTTAAATTGGAATGAAGAAAGCGCTACTGATCGAACTTTTTCGAATATCGTCATAAGTTATAACCTATGTATTCTTCTTATATATAAGCTACATTATGGTAAAAGTTTCATTAAAATCCATTCAGTAGTTTCTGCGTGAAAGAGGAACAAACATACATCCATCCATCCATCCATCCAAACTTTCACATTTATTATAGTACTAAGATTAAGATTAAAAAAACAACCAAAAAAAAGAAAAGATCACATTTTACGTCCCAAATTAATTACAAAATTTTGAAAATCATTAAGGTCTAAGGCCCCCTACAATTTCCTTAGGGTCCCCAAGAAAACTGTTTCTGATCACAGGTACCATTTGTCGGCCTCTCAGCGAAGTACAAGGAGTGGTACTTAAAAGCTTCAGCATGATTACAGCCATTCAGGATTCATAATATTAAATTAATATAAGCTGGACTTCCGAGTCCTGTCTGCTCATAAAGGGTTAAGAAATATTATTCAAGCTAAAAACAACATTTTCTTTTCCAGTTTCAATGCAATAGTATTACTGAGGCTCAAAATCGCGCAATGAGTGTATTCAAGAAAAAATTCTTGAACACACATTTGACAAAACAACATAGTAGTAGGAAAAAAGAAAAAAGACTATTAATATTATTTTAGGTAAAAATATAATTCCACCTTCTTCTTGGCTCGATGTTGCAGATTGATGTTGGCGATATTTCTCTCCCCAGGAGTTTGAGTTCGCCAAAGTCTGGCGATGATGAGTAGATACGCAGTGATCATGACTAGTACGGGCACGAAGTACAACACCAGGGTTACGATGGCGTAGTACGTTTGCTTGAGGGGATAGCTCCGTAGGCATATCTGAAGTTCGCTGTCCCATTCTTCTATTGGTGGCCAATCGTCGTAGCAAGAGGCTTCAGAGATGTCCTTCCACTGTTTGAAAATAATGTTTTTTTTTTATGAATGAAATTTCATATTTGATTTAAACGTGTTATTATAAACACCTCCCGACGAAAAAATTTATTCACAGAGTAGTGTAGACCGAACATTGAATGAACACCCCCCTCCACCCAGTAAATGAAGACCTCTAATTTTTTTTTTCTTTAGAAAAATAAGTTTTTTAAACAATTTTATTACATACCTGACTGTAGTAACTTCCTGCAACACACTGCTAAAAAGGAAACGGCTAGAAAGTTGTGGTTTGTAGATTGGTTTGGGCATTCAATTACTTTGTTGGTGCAATTTTTTTCACTTCAACAGCCCAAAACACATGATGCGCAATTATAGAAATTCTCCAGATTTTTAGAAAAAACATTTACTCATATCATCTAAAGTGCATTTACAATTAAGTGGCAAATACTGAACATTTAAACGATGCTATGAGTTTTTGAAAATGAAATTCCGCTTAGTGTCGATTCACTAGTCAGTGTACCCAATAAATATTTAAAAATATTTTTTGACATAAAGAACTTACCTGAATAATACTATACTTCTGAACAAGAAGAAGTGGAGTGGCAACAATGGCAGACAGCAACCAAATAAAACTGATGACAAAACCTGTTCTTTGTTTGGTGACTCGAACGTGAAGTGGGAAAATGATGGCGATGAAACGGTCACAAGCAATAGCTGCCAGCGTTAACACACTCGAAGTGAGACATGTCACTGTAAAGTAAATTTAAATAGTTGTAAATTGACTTTTAAAATGGACATTTTCTCATAAATACATTTTATTCGATTCCACGAACATGTCGCCATTTTATCTCACACGTGACGCTCATATATGGATGGCATTATGCAAAAAGGAGTTAACCCACAAAAACCTGATTTTGAGATAATGGGCTTTAAAGTCAACAAACTCTGGCAAAAATCATGAGCTCTATATCAATATACCAATGATATGTTACCATGAAACGCTGATAGGGCTTAACTCATTTTTGCTTAATGCAGAAAGCAACATGTTTTACCATGAGAGTTGGATAACTCATTTTTTTATGTTTTGTGGGTTAACTCCTTTTTGCATAATGCCATCCATATTTCATTATAAAAAGTAATTTCAAAGGTAAAATGAACAAAGTTTTTTACCTAAGAAGTCCCACACCGCCTTGTAAGTTGTTCACCAACAAAATTTTGTTCACTTCCCTTTAAATTCGTTCGTTTTTAATGAACTATATGAGCGTCACGTGTGGGGCAAAATGGTGGAGCTTTCGTGGAATGACCCTTTTACGTTTCAGTACGTCTTCAATCAGCTAATAGGCGACGCTGACCAGAGAAGCATACAGCTGAGGTGATAATAAAAAAATATCAAATGGTTACTAATCGAAAGAACGTCTCAAGGCATATTTTTGTCACAAAAATTAGGTGCCCCCGCTCTCCCGTTATCGAGATATAAAGTCTTGAAACTTTTCGAAATTTTAAAAAAAATGCCAAATTTAAAAACCCCGAAAGAAATTATTAACACAATTTCACCGTTTACATGTAAAGGACATTATATACAAATCACATGAACTATGTCTGCGATTACTCACTGAAAGTCGCTAAATTTGGTGACATTTCTTTAAAATGCCGATAAAATTTAAGACCTCATATTTCGATACGGGGTCACGCGTATAAAAATGCATTTATCCAGGAACGTGTTTTACACTGCTACGGCTGCTCCCCATTAAAAACAATTTCAATATTAAACTATCGTGGTTTTTCTGGTGAGTAAAACCTTATTTGAAGCTTTTCAAATACCTAAGAATATTATTATGACTATATTTTGCTATGCGAATCAATCTGAACTGTAGAGAATTCCCATTCGTATTGAAAAGATTCTTTATAAGAGACATCAGTGGTGCACTTGGGGAGGATGGGGGGGAATCCACCCAGAATCTTTTGTTTTTACCCATATTGCCAGTTTTAATAATATAGTTTATACAACTGCAAGGTCTGTTACAAGCCCCCCCCCCCCGGTATTAAATTCTGACTACGTTGCTGAGTGCCATCATTTTCATAGAAATTAATGCCGTGCTTTTTCGAAAGCATTTAATTCAAAAAACCAAGTTTCTCAATACGACCAAAATGTGATTTCCTCTCAATGCAATTAATCAATTTGAAAGGATTTTCATGTGTTCCAATCTCTTGAAACCGCAAATCAAATGAAACTTGAAACTGTCTCGAAATAGTTTTCAAAATGATTTAATTAGTAATTTTCGCCTTTTTGATAGACAGAAATGTGTTCCGTTAGCACTTTTCTTATTTTTGCTAGCATTCATAAAGACTGAAGCACATATATTTTTGGCATAGTAAATTTGCTGACTGTCAAAGTTTTGAAATGCACTTAATTAATTTCTATTTATGTTTGAAGTAAAAGCTGACTTTTATTGATCCGAGATGGGTTTGTAAAAATAATAATGCCCACCTAGGAATAATTATCAAAACTCAGACAAACGTTCAAAAATAAATGATTTTTTTTATTAATTTTCTTTGATGTTCCGGTTCAGAAAACTTACGAATGCCCTCCCCCCCCCTCCTCTACCTATACACATACGCGCGCGCGCGCGCGCGGCGTGTGTGTGTGTGTGTGTGTGTGTGTGTGTGTGTGTGTGTGTGTGTGTGTGTGTGTGTGTGTGTGTGTGTGTGTGTGTGTGTGTGTGTGTGTGTATTTTCATTAACGTACAATGGTTTTGCACAGGCAGTATTTTATGGTTTGTAGTTAAATAAGACCAACATCCGTCTACATTTTACTTCCGTCTACATTATCTTTCACAATCTTTCATACCTGCAATAAATAAATCACCATTGAAGAACTGCAGTAGAGTGAGATAAGAAACTTTGTTTCAGTCCGTAATACAAAAACACGTTTATTGTGGAATGTTCCTAATTTAGGCAACTCAGCGTCGCTATGACATCTCCAAAAATATTCATCGAAACTTTCTCATTGCATCACGGAAACAGTTTTTTCTGACAAAAAGAGTCCGTGTGATATCTGTCAAATATTTTTCTTATATTTCTGGACTCCGGAAGTATTTTGTTTGATCTTTCAGCAGAAGTTGGATTTTTTTTTGGATGCACCTTACTGCAAAGTGTCGAATAACACATTTCCAGAATCTTAGGAGAGTCGCATACATTTTTCATGTTGTCAGGTTGCTCTTAGATATTCAGAAAGAAATTTTAGTTAACTTGGAAAACAAGAATAGAAACTAAGTAGTATTTCTAGGAAGAGCTTTATCATGCTTCATAGAAAAATAAGTTGCAATGAAGTTACACGTATTAGAAAAGAGAAGCTTGTGGGAAAATACGTTACAATGAAGTTACGTGTATTAAAAAATAGAAGCTTGTGGCAGAAATATTACATAACTTATAATATGATGTTAAGTTTATACCACTATTTTAATACTGAGCATTTCAAGTGATAAGTAATAAGAAATGCTGTAAAAATTAAGAAAGTGAGATAATGTTTCATTTATCAAGTTGACATAAAAATGCTTTTTATTACTGTGAATTAACTTTTATAAAATGACAAGTATAACTTGTTTCGAAGTAATTTTGAATGAGTTACAGAACTTTTCCATCCAGCTCCCGATTTAAGTACGATTCAGTCGTTTCCGTTCGAACGATATCGTTTATCGGACCTTACTTGTCGGATTGCGGCCATCGTGCCTTTTGAATTGGGCAGACATACATTCATCCTTTTTTTTGAAAGAGAGGGATGGCTTACGAAATGATATCGGTTGAATGGAAAAGCAAAGCTATAGACGATACCATAGTGCAGCGGTTCCCAACCTTTTTCTCTTTGCGAACCCCTTGTAACATCGGAAAAATTTCGCGAACCTCCTGGTCTTAAACTAAGTAACATGTAAGAATACAATAAAAAAAAACACTAAATTTGTTTTTCCTTTTCATAGCAGTTGATTGCAATATGCAAAAATATTATTTTAAACACCGATTAATAGAGACATTAATAAATTGAAACTGCAGATACAAGAAAAATAATAAACAAGTTATTCAAAAAAATTAATGAGTTCTTAAAACATACCATGATTTTGAAGAAAAAAACTTAATGGGATATTTGTGGCTGCTTGAGGGAACAAAGGAGTTGATAGTTGGGTTCGATGTCTGACAGTCTCAGTCTCAGATCAGGCATTTAGTCTATTTCGGTATTTATTTTTCAAATATGTGTATGGGGAAAATCCTTTCTGTACATGAGTCTATTGATGCGAATCTTATCTTAAAAACTAACATTATATATTTACAAAAAAAAAAAAAGAGAACTGAGTAAAATCCAGTAATAGATTTCCAATTTGGAGCCTTTTGCTGTCACATAATACACAAGGTTCAAGATCCTCCAATTTTGTGTTGCTTGACTATTCTTTTTTTTTTTTTTCTTTTTTTTTTTTTTACTTGCAAATGCATATTCTTCATGAAACATCTTGATGGCGCCTTTTCAAGGCTGTCGCTACCCCCGCCACAGCTAATTCAACGATTCTGTATGCCCCCACTTGTACATTTAGTCAGAGGGATATTTCTTTTTGTCATGTTTTAGAAGGGAAAAGAAAATTGTATTTTATCAAGGTTATTTAAACCACTGAAATATTTTTAGAGCCTCTTTCTTTTGAGCCAGATAGAGATTAGTCTGTGAGCCGAAGGCAGAAAAGATGCTTAGAAACATGGTTTCGTTTGCCAACTTCGGGGACTACGAAATGTGATATTTTTCTGAATCCTTAGAGTCTACAGATGAAAAAAACACAATGTTCCCGAAAAAATATTGTCTCATTAGTTTTTTACAGGCCATTAAAAATAGATGGCAAAATATGCGAAAATGGAATTCTAGGGGCGGATAATTACGTTAAATATCATATATATGTGTCTGTCTCTGCCTATGTATTTATATGTACATATAGATGGATATATAGATACTGTTTGATATTCTTTTCGGCGACCTTCCTCGAATTCGCGCATGCGTCAGGTCTCAACCGATTTTATGAAACAGCTAATTAATTGATTGTGATAAGAGAGATAAGGAATGAGAAGGGATGTCTCTTTGTTTTGTTTTGTTTTTCGTTACATTCGTATATTTGAGGTGTTGATTTGTGTTGGTGTTTTTTTTTTCTCCTCCTTATCATTTCTATAAAAATAAAATAATATCGGAGTACGTGGAAATGCTGCTATCGTGCATTTTCGTAATCAAGCTGTCTCCCTTTTTAAAATAGAACCATTCAACGTTGCTTGACAAAAATAGAGTTTTTCCGAAATTTCTCGTTTTTTCACAATTGTACACACCTGGAAAATTATTGAAAATTCGACAAATATGTGTAGAAACACTGTTATACGAAGTTGGTTTAAAATAAAAATTCAAGCTAAACAAATTTTTCCCACCATTTCCGCGATTTTTCGAAAAACCCAAAATTTGCTTCCCCCTCCCCCCCCCCCTTTAGCTCACCCCCCAGGGTCGGGGACTTTCAGTACATTAACTTACTAACTACCCCTAACAATATTCTGTAGTCAAATACTCTCGCATATTCCATGCATTCTATAATGTATTCATTGACTGGATTATATAGGGCCATTAACGAAACAACGAGATTAAGAACAAGCGGAAATGTGGATTGATACATTTTTGTGATTTTCTTAGTAACTGAATCACAAAAGACGTGAAGTAAGTATATTATGACTTATTAATATATTTTGCAACATAAAATCGCATGAAAAAGAAAAACTAGGGTAGAAAACCTGTTTATTGAAATTTTAAATTGCAAATATTTTGTGCAACAGCGCCACCTAGAGACAATTTTTGTTGTGAATGAGCCAACAGGCTAAGGAATATAGTCCCTATTTCAGTTACTAATTAAAACTTAATGAGACAAGGTCTGCTTGGGAACATTGGATTTTTCGATTGAGTACATCACTATTAGTTGATTTCAAGCAAGTTCCCGTAGTCCCTAAAATTGGTAAAAGAACTTGAACGATATCGGTGCTTGGCCCACAGACTATAGGTCCTGTCATGATCTTAATGGTTTCATTTAAAATTTTAAATTACATTTATTAAAGCACATCATAAAATATGCATTACTTTTAAAAGCTCAAAATTGACGGAAAAAGTCACGAATCATATTTGGCGACGATTGACGTCGTTCAAAACACTTATTCGCGGTAACAAATCAGTCCCTTATATACAAGGGCGGATCCAGAAATGTTCCAAGGGAGGGGCGATTGAGTTTTTTTTCTTACTTGCCCATTTTTTTCTCCATGCACCCTTGTTAACACATGTTGGTTACAAATGTTTTGGTCTTCCATTTCGAAAAATTTCCAGATCAGAGCTCCGAATCCTCACCCTTTCTCTTAATATCATCAAAAATCAACTAAAACTGCCTTTTTTGAACTTACCGCTGAGGAAGAGTCCCTCAAGGGAGGGGCGATCGCCCCTCCCTTGTATCCGCCCTTGCTTATATATCCTATATGTATTTACACAAGCTATTTGAAATTTTTCCAGGGGAGCGGGGGAAAACACTGCATACACAATGTAAATTGCACCAAAAATGACAAAAACCACGCCCGCTTACATGTAAATTGATTTTTCAAAGCCGGGAAGAAGAGGAATTGACTCCCCCCACCTCCCCCAAATGACTGTCCTGTGATTTTATAAGTATTGGTTTTCTGAAAAACAGTAATAGTTAATTTATGTTCTAGAAATAAAGCAGCAACAAAAAAATGTCTAAACTGGTTCTTATTTAATCTCTATATCTCCTACACTAACTCCTTTCACGACTGCAAGTTATGTAGCAAAAACAATAAACACTCAATTTTATAAGATTTAATTAAAATTTTGAAAAATCAAACGTTATTCAAAATAGCAGCGTAAAAAACGCAATATTACCGTATTTTTCGCCTTGTAAGACGCACCCAATTTTAAATTAAATCCCCCAATTTTAATTAATCTTTAATTTATGCCGTATAAGACGGTGCGTCTTATATGGCAAAAAATACGGTATACAACAATGTCGTTCCGCTAAAAGTTGCTCTTTGTGAAACATCGCCAAAAGGGGATATCAAGCCATAAAAGACAGCGACGCGAAACGAAACCGCGCGAACTGGCGCTCTTTGATCAAAAATAAAGAATGAGAATATCTGAAACGCTTGGCGGATTGATACAATGTTCGATTTTGATTTTAAATTAAGTCACACAGCGAAAAAAGTGAGTGATTCAAAACGTATTAATATATTTTGAAATGTAAAATCGAGTAAAAAGTAAAATTATGGTTGAAAAACTGTTTATTAAAATTTTAGATTGCAAATATTTTGTGCAATAGCGCCACCTAGGGACAACGTCTCTAGTGAAAGAGTGACCAGGCCAAGGAAAAGAGTTCGTGTTTCAATTACTAATTAAAACTTAATGAGACAAGTTCCGCTTGGGAACATTGGATTTTTCGATTGAGTACATCAATATTAATAGATTTCAAGCAAGTTCTCGTAGTCCCTAAGATTGGTAAACGAACCTGAACGATATTTGCACTTGGCCCACAGACTAGATGGAAAAATCCGACTTGTTTTCAAATTTTAAAAGAGCAAAAACTATGTATGTAAATTGGATATTTCTTTATTTTTTACGAAAATATTTAAAAGTCCGCCATTACAATATAAATTTGGCGAACCCCCTTCAGGCACCTCGCGAACCCCTGCGGGTTCGCGAACCACCGGTTGGGAACCGCTGCATAGTGTATTTATCATTGTAGTATTACCGGCCGATTTCCGTCGTTATTGTGTCGTTAATTGGGAAAGCACTCTTAGACCTCTGTCATTTTTCAATTTATAATGAGTTTGAAAAAGATTGAGACACGCTTCACAATTAAAATCCAACACATATGAAGTCAACATTTTAAAACCAAAATGTACAGTAAAGGAGACGTAATAAAATCAATCGCACCACTTTTAATACATTTATAGATCCTTGCTTGTTTAGATGAAAGAAAAGTCAAATACACAAAGCCAGATACTTGCCCTCCTAGTCATAACCGTCTTGAACAGGACCGTCCTAGTCATAACCCTCTTCAAGATGGCTATGTCCAAGTGGGCAATTATATTGCGCAGTTGGTATACTTTAAAGACGAACTAAAAGTACAAAATTTATGCTTGGTGAAAATTTTAAGATTTTTTATTTACACTTCTAGTATTTCAACCCATTTAAAATGCAACACAGATGGAGCACAGAATTGTATTGAAAATTGTTCTACACGTCTTTTGGAATTCTTGTTTCCGTGCAATAAAATAGAGCTATGCATTTGAGAAAAATACCTTGCATTAGTTTTTTTTTTCATGCATGTTTTCGAAAACTAACTAATGAGAGAAAACATACCATGTAATAACCGGTAGCAGTTTTTAAAATCCAGAACTTAAGGAAATACATAAGAGAAATAAGATTTTTTTCTACAATATTTTTAATGAAGAAATGTATTCATCATATATGCATGCTGAAGCTGAAACAAATAAGGTTGTAAAAATGTTTGCTTAATATTACATAAAAGTTGAAAAATGCAATAGTAAAATGTATTTCCCGATGTTTAATTTTCAGAATGTATTTAAATTTAAACAGCCTTAGAAACAGCTTAAATACCGAACACATGTAATTATGCATAATATCAAACATTACAAAAAAGTTTGATGCATAAAACAAATTCTTTATTTCCCTTTATAGTTAAATATTACTGTTATTTGTTTGAAGATACATAATATCTACAATTTCCTTTTCTTTTCAACTCTTAAAGCAATAGTATATTCATATCATTTTCTAGACAATAAGTTTATTGTAAGAGAATTTGAATAAACTTAATTTTCCAAATTTTATTAAAGCAACAAATAGAGGTACAAACCAAATTTATTTTCACTGCTCAAGCTCATACACTTCAATAAAAAAAAAAAAAAAAACACTTTACAAATTTCATTTCGTATTTGTTTCTCACACGTTATTTTCGCACCCTTGCTACAAAAGTTCCACAACTCAAAAAACTACGTTTTCCAGGAATTGCAAAAAACCGTTCCCGGGCTGACTCGGCACATTCTAGTATTTTTGAATTTGTCAATATGAAGACCGATACATCTCAAATTATGATCGTTAGTTACACACGTTACTCTACGACGGTTGGACTCAAGATGTGGCATTTCAGTGGAAGGGGTCCTATGCATCTTGATAACAACAAAACGCCATAACTGCCCTTTGGCGGATGACTTTTCAATGCAACTTCTGGCTCTTTTGAAGATTGGTAGAGACGTGTTAACTACGTCTAATGAACGTCATAACTCAAAAATTACAATTTTTGAGTTATGGCACTTTTGTAGCAAGGGTGCGATTTGATGCTAAGTTTTGTTTCATTCAACTGAAATGATGGGGAAATAGCTTCTAGTTGAAAAATAAGGTAAGAAATTATATGACTAGAGCATGTAATTTGAATTCTATGATTCGCAAATTTATAATTGGACCACCTTACCAAACGTTACCAGGGGCTTTCTCCATTTTTGTTAATAGGTAAACAAAGTTTTAATTACATTTGTATCCCCTGTGGCCCCTTCAAAGCCCGGAGCCTATTGCTGCAGTCTTGTCAAGCAATACAGGTGGAGTGGCATGCTAAATTCCGTTTTAAGCGTGATAGAATTTAGCTTTAAGTATTTCATTATAGCATTAAGTATTACTATCATACAATTGTAGATGGATGTAACTTTTACCTTTTCAAAATTGGTCAGAACGACTTCAGTTTTCAGTGCTATTGTAGAATTGAAGGGCTTGGGAGATGAAGGGGTTATGTGACAAAACAGAAATTGCGAGTAATTAAAGCTCACATTTTTATTGTTGCAGTTGTTGCACCTTTTTTGGTTTCTGGTTTTTTCGTTCGTGTTCGTATGAAATTGGGCTATTAATTTCTACTTTTTGATGTACCAGAATTTATTTGCTTACCTGTATCCATTGCTTACCATTGACCAGAGTGTTCATTTTTCAAAATGTAACCTAACCCCTTCATCCTCCAAGCCCTTCCATTGAAAAAGAGAGTGGGGTGAAATAATATATTTTCATTATCATACAAAAGTGGTGGTGAAAAAATTTCCACTTGAACTATATCTTCATAGGATTTATTCAGTAACACTTGATATATTAGCTGATAAGTGTTAATATATCGTCGCTTTGGAAGAATAACGCTGCAACTCAAAACAAATCGAAAAACGACATTTTTATATCATTTTGTTCAGAAAAAATCGCTCTTTATGATGAATAAGGTTACACCTCAAAAGTGTCAAAAATATCTGCTAGGGAGCAATTTTTGGAGAACACTGATGTAACTCAAACTACCTTCACTCTTTTTTAAATTACGTGATTAGTTAAAATGCCATTGAAGTCAATCATGCTACATTAGAAAAGAGATTAAAATGCGGTTTTTTAATGCTAGTTTCATTAAAAAAGTCGCAATAGTTTTGAGCACAAGCGCGATAGAAGTTTCTGAAAAGTTAAAAATTGCTCTCCGGAAAAATGGGCTTTTTTGAGTTGCAGCGTTATTCTTCCAAAGCGACGACATGTAGTCGAAAAACTTTTGCATTCCAGCTTTTATCCTCAATTTTCCCACGGGTGCTCATCGCTTTCAAGAACGAGGACGCAACCCCCCCCCCCCCCCAAATACCATGAAGAGAGAAACACCCCTAGAACACTCCCCTACAATGTCAATAACACAAGCTGGGCCATGCACCCCCTCCCCAGTTGGGCATCCTGATTTACCCTTAACTGTATTACATCGAATAACTTTCATGTTGCAAAATTTTAAATTTTCTGGTGTTCTTTTGTTGAAAGATATTTTTTGCCTGAGTGAAAAAATGAAATAATAGCCGTAATGTATTATTGCTGCATGGATCAAAACTTGCTTATCCAATTATTTTAAATGCTTCACATACAGAGAGGAAATCAATCAGTCTTCAATTGCTATATCTTTGTGAGCTACCAAAAAATTGAAGTCATAAGTGGGTCATAACCTACAGCTGTGCAAAAGCACATATTTTACTAGTAACTTCTAAAAGACTTTCTCGTAAGTTTCCAAGATCTTTCCATTGATAGTTTGGCGAAGTGCTTCCGTTTATCAGCAAACTTTCCGGCTACAGCTTGCAAAGTAAGAAATAGAGAATAGACGACTTTTCATGCAAAAGCAAATGTCAAACGTTATTATTTTTTTCTGGGGCCTTAAATTTTTAACATATTGCAACAACGTGTTGGGCTATTTTGAAGCAGTAAAATACGGTGAATTGCTCAAGTTACATGAAAACGTGTAGTTCAAACTGAAATTAAACTGTCATGAAAATTTATAATTTCGAAACATTTTAAAACAGATATTCTAAAACAGTGGCATCGGACTGGAAGTTTTCATAGCGCGTGCGACCTTTAAAGATGTTAATCACTACTCTTGTACTGCACATAATTCTCTGGACAAAGTTTAATATACTAATACAATCAAGTTTTTGCATAGTAGCAATTTTTTACCTAATTCGCACCTAATTTTTAATTTTTTTGCTGGTTATAATAAATTTTCATTGTCCGTGGAACCTGTCAAATCTAACATTAAACATAAAAAACATTAAAAAGTGCACAACATAATGAAAATAAAAGTCTTTGAAATGAAACGCTGTAAAAAAAAAAAAAAACTTCGAAAATGCACAAAAACGGAAAGCCCAAAAACGCAAAAAAAAAGTCATCAACTTCCGAGCCCTAATAATAACTATTCCTGTCAGACAATTAAAACGTTATACTGAATGGTTCGATGGACGTATCCATAATCCAATGTGTCTGAAAAGTGAATGTGGTTAGCTATTTCTCACGCGTGGCTTCATGACGATATGCGCAATTTCTTCTAACTTGCCATTTAAGTGCTTTTTATGCAGCGAGAAAGAACAAACCTTAACTAATAATCAGCACAAATCATGCACGCCTCGTATTTACCATTTTGAGCTCTGTCACGAGCTGGATTTAACAATTGAAGGGCTTGGGAGATGAAGGGGTTAAGTGACAAAACAGAAATTGCGAGTAATTAAACTGTAAGGTTTTATTGTTACAGTTTATGCAGCTGTTTTGTTTTCTGGTTTTGTCTTTAGTGTGCGTATGAAATCGGAATATTAACATCTACTGTTTGATGTACCAAGTTTTATTTGCTTACCTGTATCCATTGCTTACCATTGTAGAGAGTGTTCATTTTTGAAAATGTAACTTTGCCCCTTCATCCTCCAAGCCCTTCAATTGATTGGTGCGTAGGATACAATTTATCCACATAACTAGTAGAAAACAACATCGAAAAAAAGCTCATCCCGTACGAGAATCGGCGAGTACGAGTCAACCGACCGACAAAAGAATGATCTACACACAGTCATTTTATCAACCACTTTAATCCACGCATGCCATGTGCTGAGACATGCCTAATTTTGCCTTGTCTATGGGTTTTGTCCAACGCTATAAAAATAATTTCTGACGAATCAAAAACCAAATTAAAGACTAATAATTTGAATATCTGCAAATGGTTCCTACGGCCTTTTCTAGTTACAACAACCTCGTTTTGAGGTTTACTGTCATTGGTTGAACTGAAGTTATAAATTAAAAGAAAAAAAAAGACTTAAATAAAGCAAAAGTTTTCAAAAAAGCTTGACATATTGTACTTTGTTGTTGTTGTTTTTCTTTATTTTAATGACTTTTTTCACAAAGCATTTTTTTTTTCATTTAAAACAGCAATAAGCTATAAAACAGTAAGTGATGACGAGTGCCAAAAAGCCCGAAGCTGCAGTGTATGGATGGAATAAACGAGTTGGTGGTGCATTGCAAGTAATAAGCTAATTCAATTTATGGGTGAATATCAGGAAAAGTGCTAATTTAAGTCACAAATGAATTTCTCAAGCACTTCCAAATAAAACCCAAAGATTTTTCCTTTCGCATACAGTAAAATGCGTCACGCATACAATACATGACAAACTTTTCAGGTTTTACTTTAATTTGTGACAATAGAACTCTTTTTATTGCCTCCATGTCATGTAGGCAGCGCGTCACATATTCGAATCCCAAGGTTCAAAAAAATCCTGTGGATTATAAAACATCGCAGCAGAAAGCAATGTAAAAAGGAAATAACGTGTTTTATGTTCATCTATGACTATTAACTCTTGTGTTAAAGATAAAATGAATTTATATCGATAAAAAAAAGCAATTTCTGCTTGTCACAACTTTTCATAACATGACGAGTGAGCCAACTTCCGGAATGATAAAATCTAGACAAAACAATTTTTGGCTCCAAAAAATTACCCTGGGTGAAGCTCTAATATGTGATGTTTCAGTTCCGATAGAAAATTTTCACTTTCGCTGCATTGAATTACAGGTAAGATTTTTTTCAATCTTGACTTGATTAAGACACGAAATAAATAATTTTTCAATCTATTTTTGCACAATGGAAAAGAAACCTATTGCCATGGACATAATAAGGTGTTTTTATTTTCGAATCTTTAATATCCCTAATTAAAGCTATCATATTACGGGAAATTTGTCATGTTGGCAGAGGTCATGTCGGCAGCGCCGAAGTAGAAGATATTTGTTACGAAACTGATGCGTGCGTTGCCGATGTTTTTTCGCAATTCTTTTTTCGTGTTATGAGTTGAGTTTTAAAAAACAAAGATAATTTCAAGTGCATCGTTTTTCCTGTCAAATTTTCCATTACTGGAAGCAGTTTATTTATCGTTTTTTTAATGCTTCAAAAACAATAATTTTTTCGCAAAATTTGAGTTTTCAATCAAAATTATTGCCATTTTTAACCTCTTTTCTTTTACATCAATATTCAGACTTTCGTTCGTAACTACTGCACCCAAAAATATAATTTTGTTTTAAAATGGAAAACTTACGAACAGTTTAGTGCAAATCTCCCTCCCCCGCAAAACTCTGACTGTCTTGAATTAATTTCGTTTTTTAAGATTGTGTAAAGAATTTTATTTTATTTTTATTTTTTAACTATTAACCTATTTATCTGTTTGAAAAAAATGTTGTCGCACTAATTTAAACTTTAACTAACTTTTAATTTTTTTTCTAATTTTATTTATGAAACAAAAAAGCGGTCAGACTATGTAAGTGTTATTATATTCTAAGTAATTATTATTTTCTTTTTAAACATAAAAGGTAGTGAATGTGTTTACTTTTGTACACTAAGTGTGAAATTTGTAATATTTGTCAGATCGGTAGCATTCTCATCATATCGGTAACGCTCAAAGACATCCCACTCCCCTAAAATGGGGGTAAATGTTCACCTTGACCATGCCCCTAATTAAAAAAAATTGTTACTAGTGTAAATTTGAAATACCCTATTAATTTTATTTTCTGAGTATCTTTAAAAATTGAAAATTTCCATGGTCAAATTGGCACTTGTCCTGATATTCACAGAAAAAAAAATGAATGTCACATTTTTATGTATGTCACTACATTACCGGTCATTCCTTCATTGAAGTTTTCGCGATTTTTGAAACAGTTTTCAGGTAAATAAATAAAGGACAAAGTATAATTATTAAAGAATATTTTTTTTACAACATTTAGATTCCGATGCCTCAAGGGCGTGAAAAATATATGCATACATTTTTGGTCTTCGATAATTCATGAGATAACTCGAATCTATTGGACATTTCGTCCTGTATTAATGTTTAAAGAGTATAAAGCAATTTCTATATTACGTAACTATACTTTTCCCCAAAAAATGATGTTACGCAATTTAATTTAAATTTAACTTAAAAATAGCAAATATAGCTAACGTTACCTATGTGTTGAATATTTCAGGATATAAGAATAAACGATAGTTTTCTAGAAAATATTTTCATCGAAACGTGATAAATGACATACCAAAACAGAATTGATGGAGAAAGTAAAAGATGATGCATCGAATGTTCTACGAATAAGTGGCAAAACTTCTTACACAATTCCTCGTGGTATATATTTCAACGTAAATAATGCACATACATGCATTCATTTTTTACAAGAGATGTATTCAACTTTAGGGGGTTTGAAAGTGAGTTTTAGCGGCGAAACGACTATTTGTTCCAAAATAATGAATATGTTGTTAAAAATTGAATGCGCTAAAGATTTTGAAGCGTCAATAACTTATTTTCCATATTCCTTCGAAATGGTTTTCTTTCCTGTGCTTGTTTCTTCTAGGAATATTCGGAGTTTCGTTTTTGTTACAATGGAACAGATACATTTTACTTTGCAAATTCGAGTTGAACGCTTTTATAGTTTCACATATGGGTTTGTTTGTTTGTATGTACGTAACTCTGAATAAAAGATAAAATTCACGTTCTTCACAAGTATAATAAAAGTAATATGTTGATTACTATTACTGACATTAAAGGTTAAACTGTATTACATGTTGATGTATTATAAGTGCATGTAAACTTAACGGATATTCAATAGTTTTGGAAATCAGATTGAAATCAGTTAGATTATCATGAAATATAGTTATTATTAATAATGACATTAAGTATATCCCTTCATATTTGTAAAGAAAACAATCTCTAAAAGCGTATTTTTTAGTTTTTTTAAGCTATAACTAAATTATTTTTAATATAAAATTCACGGAATTTTTAGCTAGAAAAATCACACATATATTCATTTTTGATAGAATTACGACTAGCAAAAATAAATGCTTTTTCAGTACACCGTACATTCGATACCGAGTGAAGTATAAATTCCCAACGAGTCTGCCAAAACCTATTAAGTTTTGAAAGTTAGGAAATGATATAATTGGGTTTCTACGAATCAATAACCATGTTTACGAATACTTTTTCTCCAACTTAAATCCTGTCCATTGCAACTTTTCATCCTAATTAGAGAGTGCACAACAGAAATATTTTTATGCCATAACCGACTCTCATTATTCCAATGGGTTGAAAGTAATTTATATTTCTTCCATGAACATTGATAACTTTTTAATGATGCTCTGAAATTTCCTATTCAATGATGAACATATTTATGCAATTTAGGAGTCACAGAAAATCAATGCAAATGCAGAATGAGCACAATTGACGGACCCGATTTCAAAAAGTATATTTTCGAAACTATGGCACATATTACAATAAATACTACATGAATTGAAAGAAAAATATGCCAATTTTTTTCCCAATTAAGTGCAAGTACACAAATTTGTAATATGTGAGCACATTGTGCAAAGTGATGATTTTTGCAATTTACAAAAGTATGTATCTCTAATTGTACTTTCACATTATTATTTTCACAGATGACTTTGATACAGAAAGGACAAGTTTAAAAACAGAATAACACACCTTATGATGTTTGGTCTGATTATTGAGCTATTTAACCACTCTCAACAATTCGAATTTTTGAATGAAAATTTAAGTTTAAGTCGCAACATTTGAAATCAGTTAATGAAACACAAAAAATGCGATACAAAATAGTTGTTTGCAGCTCCGAAGTCTAAAATACTTTTTACCGGCAATTTTCGAACTTTATCTTTAAAATTTATGTTCAAAAAAATATATCTCACAGTAAGCATAATTCTAGCGGAAACTGCAAAAGAATCTAAAACATTTTCCGTCTATCTTTTATAATTATTTGAAATTTTGGATCAAGTAACATGTGAGACTCTTAAGCACAATAAAGAAAATAAAGTAATTATATGCTTAATAGTGTGGTAACTATCATTATTATTACCATGATTGTAAATTTTTGCAGTACAGCTAAAATCACTAATGGCTTTTTTAAAACTTAAAGCTATCAGACGTTTCCAGAAAATAATGCTCAAGACAAAAATAACCCATCCCTTTGAGTACTCTATTATTGCTGATTTTGTTTCAAAACAGACTTTTGAACACGGTCAGCAATTTGGCTTGCTTCCAAAAGCCAAAAGGCACATTTTCGACGTTTACCTTTTCGGAATCATGAATCCATCTTTAACGATGTTCCGAACACGTCGAAGCATAAACCTAAGAAAAGTTTTTTAATAATTGGAAAAACGAGCAAGATTAAGAAATTCTTCAACATTAATTTGTACACGATTCTTCTAACAAAAAGTAAAAAGTCAATTTAAAATATTTTCGCTCAGTTATTAATGGGGAAAAAAAGGCAATTGACGGATAAAAGTATTCGCGCAGTGATTGTTTTGAAACAGTGACTGAAAACCTGTAATTCCTTCAAAGGTATGCTGGTTCCACTTAAAACCACTATAAATTTCTTGTAGATTTTCATAAAATTAAAATAAAAAAAGGAAAAATTAATAATTTGCGTTAACATTAATAACAATAAAACTATATTTATAAAATTATTTGTTACAGTGTAGCTTCAAAAAAGAGCGAGAAATTGATCTATCAATTTCACTTTTTGCATCCATCTACGAATCGTGTGAAAGTTGTCTTTCATTATCTACTTTAACTGGCCCAGTTCAAAGAGTTCAAAATTTCGCTGGGCGAAGGCGTGAGTATTACATAGATGAAATCAACAAGCCTTACCACCGCTTTTGTTAAAACTGGATATTTTTGACATAGTTTATTGTTGCCCCAAGTAAGATATCAGTGAGATTACCAATAGCATGCTAATTAAAATTTAATTTAAAAAAAAACTGCAAACTAGGAAAAAAGAAATCTTTTACATTTGAGGAAAACAAATCAAACTATCACAATTTCAATCCTTTTCCCCCAAAGTTTATATATATATATATATATATATATATATATATATATATATATATATATATATATATATATATATATATATATATATATATATATATATATATATATATATATATATATATATATATATATATATATATATATATATATATATATATATATATATATATATATATATATATAAAGCTTTGGGGTGGTCCACAATTGATAGCACACTTTGAGGAGGAGGGTGGATCGAGAACTTATTAGTTTGTGAAGAGGAAAAGGGAGGTGTAGCAAGAAGTGTGAAATAACCTTTATTCATAACAATGTGTGAATGAAGCTCAGCGTGACATGTGGTATGGAGAGTGGAGAGGATGAAGAGAGACGTGACACCTTGTGCCAAGGGGAGGAAATTGATGTCAAATTTGTATTAAAAAAAGGGATATAATTTATGGACAGCCCCTTTGTTTAAAAGTAGAAGTGAATGAGGGTGCTTCTTTCAATCAAGTCCTTCTTTCAGTCACTGACATTGATAAAATAAGCAACGCCTTGCTTGGAGCGTTTTGTTTACGTGTGATGTGACCACGATAATGAAGCAGTGACAGAGCATCCTTTAAGATCCTTTTAAGGAAGAAAATGAGTCAAAATTAAGGAAAAAAGTAATTCACACCCTGTGCTCTTTTAGAAAAAAAATACAGTCGACGCTCGTTATAACGACCACACGTTATAAAGACCATCCTAATGTAACGACCGAGGAAAAAACCCCGGACTGTATTTTAATATACTCTATGTTCTACCTCTCATAGCGACCACTCGTTATAAAGACCGTTTTCTGTAGGACGGAGACGGTCGTTATATCGAGCGTCGACTGTATTTGGAAAATGGGAAACACGCGCATCGCGCCGCTTATCTGCAGATAGTTAAAACTAGGGATGCACCGATAAGCAAATTGGCCGATTACCTTTTAATCGGTAGTTGATAATCGGCCGATTAATTGGTCAAGCCGATTAATGATTAAAATGGTTGTTTTCAGTACTACCAATTTCACCATTAGTTTTTTCTTCGTTTTTTTACAATTACAACTTTTGAAATAGTTCCTAATTTTTTCTTTTATTTTCCTAATTTTCCCAAAATAATTTCAAAATTTTATCAAATTTCTCTAAACTAATTTTCATATTCTTGTCAATAATATTGCATTAACACATTGCTAATTATGTAAACTAGACATGAAAATTCAAAAAAAAAAAGGAGGGGTGGTGAGCAATCCAATTTTGAAGTTCTTTCAGTTTCAATTTTTCAATTATTAGTAGCTATATAATTTAAGACTTTTATTCTTTGTGAAAATTGAAGATTATCTAAAAGCAAGGAGAAAAGTATCGACGCATGAAAAATGTTGCTGCATTAACTATGTGTATTTTTATTCAAAAAATAGGAGAATTAATGTATTAAAAACTTTACATCAACGGTGAGGATTATTATTACTGTTAATAAAATTATTCATTATAATTTCTTAGAAAAGGTTTACTTTAAAAAATATACTTTTTCCGCCGATTAATCGGCCCGATTTTGCCGATTATTAATAATCGGCAAAGTGGCCGATTAATCGGTACTGCCGATTAATCGGTGCATCCCTAGTTAAAACCGAAATTTCTTCTATCTTTCTCCGTTAAAAAATTTTGCTACCGTTCAGCGAATTTTCGCTAACTACACCTCTGTTATCTCTAAATGTCTGTTATCACAAGAGATTACTTTGGAGCTAATTAATGCTCAACAGCATCCACTCCATTTATTTAACTTCTTGGTTTTGTGAGATAAACATAAGATCAAAGCGCGATTACAATCTTACAAATGGCTTACGCGAAACAAAAAGAACGAATAAACTTTTATTAAAACTACAGAGTTATCACCCCTTTAGAGCAAACCTCTTCTGCTATCGCCAATTAATCATTATGGGAAGTGATCGTGCACTTTAAAACTGAAATAATGGAGGAAAAAGAGAAAATTAAGTGAAGACAAATTTTTATCTAATGATAATTCAAATCATATTTAGTAAAGAATAGGTCCGTCATTTAGGGGGGCAGAGAGGGTCAATTGCCCCCCCCCCTGACTTTGAGAAATCAATGTATTTACTTATAAGTGGGCGTTGTTTTTTATGTTTTCCGATGAAATTGCATTGTGTTTAAACCCCTTGCCCCCCCCCCCCTGTAAAAACTTAAAATGACGTCCTGGTAAAAAATGATAAAATCACATTTTGTTTAAATGGAATTGAATTGATCTAACCATACATGTAAGAGAAAAAAAATGAAGTAAAAGTGACACATAAATTTAATTATCTTATTGTTAAAAAATTATAGTTAATCCTTCTGCAAAACAAAAGATTAAGTTTCATAAAAATTCAGGTGTTGTCAAAGTTCGTTTCAAGGTGATTATTTAAATTTTAAAATAAGTGTTATGGATTTAAAAAAGATAAATATTTAAAAAAAAAAACAGAGAAAGAACATTTTATGCTTAGATAACGAAACTTATAAAATTACTCTAGAAATAATTTTCTTAAAAGCCAACATGTAGTTTCACTGCACTTTTGCAGCATAACATATTTGACTGACATACACTTGTAATATGATGCTCGGTAGAGATCAACTTCTGACATGAAACTGTAGAAAGATTACTTGCTGCACCTAAAATTACGCACTCTATCATAACCAGTCAAAATAAATACTCGGACAGCTGAAAGTCTTAAAGCGACAGACTTATTGTCCGTTTTGATGCACTATGCAAAAACAAAAATGTGAATACTAATACCAAGGCCGTTAATTTTAATGAAAAAGAAATTCACTTTAAATTTAATACATGAAAACTATACTTAGGAAACTACTTTCTAAAAAGAAGAAACCATTTCGTTAAGTTATCTCTAAAAGTTTGTGCAGTAGAAAGTTGGAAATGTTTTCTATCTTACCGGTCGTCGGAATTTATTTCTTCAAACTAAGAGCCTTTTTCGGTATTCCTCTCATAAACAACTTTTATCGGTCCCGCAAGAGCTGGTTCTGATACCGGTTTCTATTTCAAACCTAAAATTTGGGATATTTTCGAAGTCACTGCATTTACGAACCTTACGAACTGCTACGAAAACAACCGGCAATCCACAATTAAAAAAAAAAAACATGATAACCACTGATATACATCAAGATCATATTACGTGGAAAGCAGTTTATTTACTTTGTGTTGAATAATTAAACATCGTATCGCATTTAACTTAGTTGAAGAAATTACCTACCATTTGAGCCATAAAAAAGTCCATATTTCTCTTACTTGAACCTTATAATATTCCCTTTATTATCTACTAGCTTATTACCCGGAGTTGCCCACCAACGGTAGATTAGTGCTCAGCGGTTTTACATAGAAGATTATTCAATTTCAGTATGTAGAACATTTGATACATATTTTTTCAAGAACCGTTAGAGATAACTTGCTTGTTTCAACAGAACTCATTGTCGCTCCGGAGGAGGAAATTGGTCAAAAACTTATTAATTGATATCTCCGTTAATTAAAATCGTATATTTATGTAAATTAAAACTAAAGCCTGAAAAAATTACGACCCTATCGGTATCTATTTCGACTTTCAGTGCATTGGCGTTCTGGGGAAAGAAGCTGGACATAGAAAAAAAGATAGATAGATACTCAGTTTTATAAGTAGATTTTCTTTTTTTAATTTTCTTCCTAGTTTTTAAACACTTACCAATAATAATTACTTGTACTTTTTGTCGGTAAATTCAAACTTGGTAATTATCATCTGTAAAAATTTATCCGAATAAAAAAAATTAACTTTCTCAAGTTTTAGAAGTGTTTACTCTCTTTTTCTACCGGTTTGAGAACGATATTTTTTTTAGAAATATGTATCAGTAATTATATAGAAGACGCATAAAAATGAAATTCTTGGGAAGAAAAATAAATACTAATTTGTAGAATTTTTATTCATCTGAGATTTAAACACGCCTTTAAAGAAACCCAAAACTAGTGCAAAAAGTTTTTAAATCCCTAAAAATGTAATAAGATAATTGTGAGTTTGCTATGAAATAAGAATCATGGAACAGTTAACTTTATTTCTTATAATATTTTTTTTAAGATAATTGGGTGCAAATAAAGAGTTTTTTCGATGAAAACTCTTTCTTCATAAAAAGAAATGTCTCCTAGTGAATGAAGTACTTCTATGGTATTTTTATGTTCAATTACTTTTTCTGATGAGAAGTAATTATTTTTCAGCCAGAATTATAAAACAGAAAAAAAATCCTTGACTTCAATTACGTTGAATATTTTTTTGAATACAAATATAAGTATGTTTTTATTTGAAAAGTAAGTTGTTTTTGTCCGAAAGAATATAGTGAAAATTATTTTAAGATGGATAAAATATGAAACAGGGCTGCAAATAACTTTAGCACCAGAAAAAGAAAAATATTATACCTATTATTTAGTTGCAGTTTGAGAAAATCTAGGTAAAATCGTTTTTTAAATTTTTTGTACCGAGTTACTTTTACTAAACTGACACTGCTTTTGGTATGAACCTATTCACTCTTAATTTCTTGTTTTAGACTATTTTATTCAACCATCATTCTTTAGTGCACAACTTGCTGCTCTAGTGCACATGACTAACTAACGCGAATAATGCGATAAAAAAGAATGCATACACGATCATTACAATTCTGTAATGAGTAAAAGTTTTCAAGAAAAATCATTTTAGTGTGATAAACTAGATAGCTGTAATGCCTATTTAAATAAAATAATGATTTCATTTATTACTTGATTCAATGTGGGGCATAGTGAAAAAGTTAAGTTTACTTACCTGCTTCAAAGGGAGCAAATGGGACATTTGTGCTAAATATTATTGTACATAAAGAAGGAATAACTATTTTGTAACACAACTTTCAAAAAATCATAAGGCAAAGTGAAAAACAAAATATTTTTGTTATGAAAAATTTTCTATTCAACGAGATACAGTAGTTTTCATCAAATGAATGCGTAAATAAACAAAAAGAAAAAAATTATTAATGAAAAATAAAGGAATAAATAAATAAATGAGTTAATTAATGTGTGAGAAAAAATAAATGAGTGAATAAAATAAATGAGTGAATAAAATATAGCATAAATAAAAAATGAGTCAATGAAAGAGTAAATAAGTAAATAATTAAGTAAAAGAATGTAAATAAGTTAATGAATGAAGAAATACGTACGTGATTTAATACATAAATGAATAAGTAAACGAAATGATCTATTCCCCTTTGCAGCATTCACTTTGCCCCGCGTGCACTTGACAAATTACATTGAACATTTAAAATCAAAAATTGCCTAGTATAAACTAAATAAGGACTACACTGGACATCAGTAGATTTCAATTAATAGTTTAAATGATAATTACAAAAAATTTATCATTTTACAATAACAAGAAATATTTTTGAAAAACCATGAATATTACAACAAAGGTATCAGATTTTGAAAATGGCTTGTATAATTTTTTTTGTTGATCTTTGAAGCTACTTATTTTTTGACAGGAATCAATTATATGTCTTGGAACTTAATTAAATTACTACTAGATAGGTGGCGCTGCAAACAGTGAAAATATTTTACCATTTCCCTTTGCCCCGCTATTTCAGTTTAACCCGCTATTTCACTTTGCCCCAGATGCCCCTACATATGAAAAACGGTGATTTCGTTACTTCTTCTAAGCAAATACATGAAGCGAATTTATTTTCTTTAAGTTAAAACTTCGGCTATAAAAGATGGCAGCCAGGTTTTGAGGCCTTTTTTCCCCCTTCTTCTTTTGGATTTCTATGGCATTTCGTTCTGACTTCAAGTTTTTAAAAACGCTGTAGTTTTGCAAAAATTTTAGTGTATCTTTTCAGATTTTATATTTGTACTAAAAGTTATATTAAAAAAATCACCAATAAATCGTTATGTTTAGAAGTTATATCATAATACATGAATCAGTCATCAAAAAATAATTTTATGTAAACAAATAAAGGTATACAGTTGAGGCATTTAGGAAAAGATTCTTTTGAGAAAATTTCTATGCTAAAAATAAGCTACTGATTTTAAATAAGACAAAATGAGAAAAACAATCACATTTTAAATGAATTAATTCAAATACCTTTGAAATAAGAAATTCCTATGTGATACATGATTTGAAGGAATAATAATTCCTAAGTATTAATCTAAGCATTTAAAGTGAAATAACATTCCATAAATATACAGAAATAAAATACAAGTACTGTCTGATACTTTTAGGTAAAACCTTCCGCGTATTTATGCATGAGTCAGGTCTTCTCTGATCTTACCAAAATAGGGGTGATAGGTAAGATAACAATAAGGGGAAAGAATAATAAGAAGCATTTTGAGCCGTATCAAACAACGTAGAACAATGTTAATTTCAAATACATAGTTTAGTTGAATGTGTCGAAAGGATAGATAGCAAATGCAAGTTTTAAATTGAAAACTTCAGAAAGTTCCCACTCACAGCATCACCCCTTTTTTAAGTGGAATGGTTCGCGGGTCTAGGCGCGGTTTTCACGGATGGGCAGTACAAAGAATATATCCATTTTAAAAGAATTTGTTGGAAAAAAGAAAAGAAACTTTTTGTATGGAAAAAACAGACGATACTATTTATTACCGATACTATTTATTAAAATTCTGTGAGTATTTTTTTAAGCAATAGCAATATATAGCGTGATTCCATGTCTATCAATCACAAAGCGAGTAACAAGCTATATCAAAGTGAAATCACTGCGCAGTCTCGATTACTTAGTAATAACAACATGTAAATGCAAAATGTCTACTTTACTTAACATGATTTCAGCAACAACCACTTTCACGTTTATTATTACCGGCTTTTGCCCGGGTGTTTATTAACACAACATAGCTCATTATAATTGCTTTTAACTTATTTCATGCTGAAAGGAAGTAGGTGAGCCTTAAATTGATAATTCATTGTTAATCGTAATCTTTGTTGGAAAATACTCATATTTGAATTTTATCAATTTGTATGCTTAAAGGCTTACCTCTATTACTCTATCTATCCGAAATTGAAAGAAATGTCATTTTGAGACAAATAATTTGAATTTTGAGCTTTTTGGATTTTTTAAAAGCTTCAAAACCCCGCCTATGTGAATTCTAGTGCATCAAGGAGCCTCTGTGCCAAGTTTGATGAAAATTCGACGAAAACTGGATTTGTATAAGGAACAAACATACAAACAAATATATATATATATATATATATATATATATATATATATATATATATATATATATATATATATATATATATATATATATATATATATATATATATATATATATATATATACATACATTCATTTTTATCATCTGGTATATCATTCTCAGCAAAAAAAAAATATTTGCAAATTTTTCTTGCTAGAATCCATCATGCCAATGAGGAAAAAATATTAAAATTTTTATTTCATCTTTTCTTTTAAAATGTACTACGTTATTTTGAATATTTTCCCTGTTTTCACAAGCAACACCAATGCTTTACGTGAGAAAAGGTTTCAAAATCAGAAAAGTCTTCTCAGACATATTTGGGAATGCCCTCCAGAATATTGAATCCATTTTAAGGTAAATATTACAAGCATTTTTTCTTTGTAACGTAAAAGAAGAGAAGACATCCTTGATATAATGTAAATTTACCAACAGAAATTGCTAAGAGATAGAAAACCATTTTGAAGCCTTGGAGGAAAACTATTTTCGAATTGCGTTTAACTCTTAAATGCCTTTAGAAATAAAAATAAATTAATAAATACATAAATAAAACTCTTTTACTTTCTCTTCTTATTGAAATCATGATCAAAATACTTTAACTGCTTGCCTGATTATCCCGAGCTATCTCGGGCTCGTATGAGTTGCAGGTAATTATTATCCCGAGAAAACTCGGGTGAAACTAATTGATTTTGAGCCTATAAATAATTAAAAATTCAACTTGAAACCTACATATTTTATTTGTATTGCTTCATTTTCTTGTATTTCAAAATTAAATTATTCTAAATTTTTTCTAAAAAAAATTCGTAAGGGAAGTGGTTAAATATCCTTTTTAGCTCAAGTATGGTTTATTGTTAAAAATCAATTTGGCAACATTGAACTTTAACTGAAGAAACATTTTAACAGTCAAGTGTACTAAAATATGGCAAATATTGTAAAAACACCAAAATACTTAATTGGAAATTTTTTTCCTCATAGATGAAAAATATGTATCCCTTCTCAAGAAAGACTAAACAAAACATGCATGTAGCAGATAGCAAACATTTCTTCCCATCAGCACTAAAGTTAAGAGTTAAGGCTAGAGTGGACACAAAACATTTTTCCTTTCAATTATTGATTTATATGTCAAACCATTTGTGTGCTTGTATATTTACTACATCTAAAAGCATAAAAAACTGGTGCAAAAACAATAAATACTTTTTCTGAAATTTAAAATAAAAAATTTCTTGACAAAATTTCAAAATACACCATGCGTCACAATTTTTTTTTTCAAACTTTGAATTTCCACTTAATTTCCAATCATTAGACATGATTGAATAAATCCATGCATTAAATGTCCTATTTTATGAGATAGTTTATAGAAGATGGCTGAAAATGAAAATTTATATGAAGTTTTCAGCTAAAAAATGCATATAAATTTGCATATAAATAATTGGGCCGAATCTCACCTGGCAACGTCATAATGCAGTGATCAGGATCTGCGTAGCCTTCACAATGCTTCCAGGTTAGGTTTGCACCAACTATAGATTCCTAAATTATCTTATCAGAAATTCCTATTTTTCAACGCTTCCAAAAAAATCGAAGAGCAGCGGAACAAGTTGAAGTAATTCTTAGATACCGTAAAGTCGGGTTACTTGGACCCACAAGGAGGTTACTTGAGCCCACAGTAAAATGATAAAATCTGGGTTTGGTACTAGCATTAGAGACTGCAGAGTGCTTCTACCTAGAGGAGAAACGAGGATCTACGTGCAAGTCTTCAACTAATAAGTACCAAACCTAGATTTTATCATTTTACTGTAATGGGCTCAAGTAACCCCTTAGGGTCCAAGTAACCCGGCTTTATGGTACTCCTCTTGTAGAAATGTCTTTGGTAAACAGATAGAGCCATATGTGTGAGCAAATTGTTTAATTAAAGCTACCACTGCAGGATAAAGAAATGAAGAAATCCCCGCGTGGTTATAGAGAAACAGTGTAGAGAAATAATATATCCGATGTTAAGCAGCAGATAATGCACTATTAACTTCAGCAACAAATAACGAATACTAGGCAGCCGTTCATTGACTATAGCAATATTAATCAGGTAGTCATGAAATATTAACTATAGCAGAAAAACATATTAAACAGTACTTCATGAAGTATGAACTGTTGCAACAAAAAACGAATTAATCAGCAAGTCATGAAATTTTAACTAAGTAACGAATATCAAGGAGCCGTTCATTAAATATTTGCTGGATGAAAAAGAAACGAAAATTAATTCGCAACTAATGAAATAATATCTATTTAAAGCAGTAACAGCCCGTTATTTATTAAGTTATTCATGTATTGTATAATGGCTATTTGTTTTCTGAATGCCGACTTCTTGAAGTGTATAGAGATGTAATTAACTTATTCCCTTAAACACTTAATAAAATGTCTTAAATAAATCAAATGGCGAAAGTCGTTTAATGAAAAAATATTTGAGCGATTCCATACCAAATCACCGAAAAAAAAAAGTTGGTCGCACTACCGACTCGGATTTTTTTTTAATTTGGTACACAGATTGATGGTATAGAGGTATGAAAAAGCCCAAAAGGAAAGTTACCTGCTCCACTTATTTTCTGAAGTACATGCCCTCAAAGTTTGTCCGCCACGTCAAAATACTAAAAAAGTAATGTTATTTAATCATTTTTTATAAAAAATCGTACTCATGCAAAATAAAAGTGTTAGATATCTATGGAAACTAGTTACTCCAGGCATTCTGAAAAAAAAATACTAGAACGTTCATAATGCAAATTGCCAAGGTACAGGGCTCTTTGAAGTTGTCACCACAAAAACTTGATTTTGCAGATTTTGCTAAAATTCAGGCATTTATTACAAAAAAAGGCAAACAAAACCAAAGGTTTTCTCACTTTCTGGTAGTGTACAGGTCCTCCCTGTAAATTGCTATGCAATAAATTTTTTGGGTTTCTCACTCCTTCTTGGAAATATTTTAGCTTAAAGATAAGCCGTAAGGCAAAAAATGCGTTTTTGACCATCTTGGCAGCCATTTTTCTCATAAAGGGGGAGCAGTAGAAATTTTAATTTTTTTTTAAACAAGCCACTGATATGTTAGCTATTCACAGGAAAAGAGTTTACTTTTGGTTATTTCTCCCATTAAGAGATATCCTGCTGACAGTATATGCATGTTTTTCGCGACGACCATATGCTTTTGTTCCCCCTCTCATGGACTTAAAATTAATTTAAAAAAAAATAATGATATATTTATTATTAGCTGTATTATCTACCCAATATGTCATGAAATTTAATTGATTAAATCATTGAACAATAAATTAGATAATTGATGAAAAAAAGAAAAAGTATTTCTCTGATGCCTGAGCATTATGCATTCATAATTATAAAGCACTAAATACTTTCTTGAGAAATTAATTAACATAAATGAGCTCTAAATATTTATATTATAAGCAATACCAATCTTGTGATTGGGATACTCCTGTTTTTAATTGAAGAATTTCTTGAATATCACATGAATATCAGGAAAATAAATGAGGTCTTTTCGTTTGATGTAGGATATTTTATGACAAATTTCATTTGATGGGCTACTAACTGAGCATGGTGATAAAGAGCTATTAATTTCAGCATCGAATTCCATTTTACCTTATTAACAGTTAAATATTTACAAAATAATTAAATAAATAATTTAATATAAAGCCATGCTTGAAGAATTAAAATCAGTGCAACTAATTTATTCCCATACTGATCTTTACAAAACTGACATGTGTTGAGCACTGATAAGAACTGACAAGAATAAGTTTACTTACTAAAATACTAGTTCACAGATACTATGAAGCACACATTCTATTTTCTACAAAATAATACTGCAACAATCTCGCGCATTCTGTCAAAGGTGCCTTTTGGTACGGCGAGATGTCTCACTGAGCATGCGCAAGCTTCATTCACCCCAAAGGGTGCCGATGGGAGGCTTTTTAGTGCGGTAAGAGCTTTTCAAATTCGCTGTGGCACCCCGTGGCACCTTGCTTTCACCCAAGCTTTCTTATTGGCACCCCTGCGTCACCCGTAGTTTTTACAGTGTACCTGGTTCGACTTTCAGGTCATTGGCGTTCAGGAGAAAGAAGCGTGACATAGAAAGAAAGATAGTTAGAAAGATAGAAAGAAAGATAGTTAGAAAGAAAGATAGTTAGAAAGATACTCAGTATTTAATATAAGTAGATAATTATTTTTTGGTTTAATTAATTTTAAGTCCATGAGAGGGGGAACAAAAGCATATGGTCGTCGCGAAAAACATGCATATACTGTCAGCAGGATATCTCTTAATGGGAGAAATAACCAAAAGTAAACTCTTTTCCTGTGAATAGTTAACATATCAGTGGCTTGTTTTAAAAAAAAAATTAAAGTTTCTACTGCTCCCCCTTTCTGAGAAAAATGGCTGCCAAGATGGCCTAAAACGCATTTTTTGCCTTTTGGCTTATTTTTAAGCTAAAATATTTCCAAGAAGGAGTGAGAAACCCAAAAAATTTATTGCGTAGCAATTTACAGGGAGGACCTGTACACTACCAGAAAGTGAGAAAACCTTTGGTTTTGTTTGCCTTTTTTTGTAATAAATGCCTGAATTTTAGCAAAATCTGCAAAATCAAGTTTTTGTGGTGACCACTTCAAAGAGCCCTGTACCTTGGCAATTTTCATTATGAACGTTCTAGTATTTTTTTTTCAGAATGCCTGGAGTAATTAGTTTCCATAGATATCTAACACTTTTATTTTGCATGAGTACGATTTTTTATAAAAAATGATTAAATAACATCACTTTTTTAGCATTTTGTCGTGGCGGACAAACTTTGAGGGCATGTATCTCAGAAAATAAGTGGAGCAGGTAACTTTCCTTTTGGGCTTTTTCATACCTCTATACCATCAATCTGTGTACCAAATTAAAAAAAAAATCCGAGTCGGTCGTGCGACCCCCATTCGGTTATTTGGTATGGAATCGCTCATTTAGTACTTTTTCGTAACACATATATGATAAAAACATCAAATATTCTTAATTAAAAACAGTAGATTTTTGCAATCCATTTCGCTCAAGTCGAATAGAGTTTTTTTAGATTTTATCATTTATTGAGCATTAAAATGTTAATTTTACCAAAAGCACATCTTAATACCCTGAAAATTCAAGCAAAGTCTACGTATAAATAAAAATTCCGGTGTGGAAATCACTCTACTTCCTTTTACATTTAAATTCCATACTAGATGCCTTAAGTGTTAAAAAAGTGTCTTAGAATAATCAAGATAACACCTCAAACATTTACACCCCTAGTTTGTCACCAATCAATGCAAAAAAAAATGTTTTTCAATGATTTATCTTCTAAATATCGCCGCTTTTAACATCATTCAGTAGATTATTCATAAAATATCACTAATAATGCCGAACTGAATCCAAATTCAAAAAACATTTTTTTTTATTAATTTGTAGCCAAGTTGGCGGAAAACACTTGGTGATCAAAACTTGGCGATTTATCTCCAATTGGTCGCCAAATCATAATATCACTTGAGCCTGTATTGAAACTAACAAAGTTCTCCTAAAAAGGGGTAAAAGACCCTCTTGGGCACATTCGAATGCAACCACAACGAGATGCGGACAACTGAACCTCCTCAGAGCCTACATGCCAAACGAGAATCTTAAACGGTATATCGTTAAGCGAGACACATACATACATACATACATACACACAAACATACATACACACAAACATACATACATACATACATACGTGTGAACATACGCGCATACATGCATAGATATATACACACATTCATACATACGTACATACAGACGTCACGAGAAAACTCGTCGTAATTAACTCGGGGATGATCGAAAAGGACGTTCCATCTGTTTATATGTTCATAGGTACATATGCACGTTTTGACTGGGTGAAAAAAATCACTCAACATTCATTTGAGGGTGAGAAAAATGGAAATATATCCCGAAATTAGACCTCATTTTTAGCCTACTTTCCCGTTAAAAACAAAAGAAAGACGAAAACAGTATTAAAAGTAGCTTAATGCATTCTAAAAAACATCGCCAAGTCCAAAAACTATCGCCAAGTAAAAAAAATATCGCCAAGTCCAAAAAATATCGCCAAGTTAAAAAAATAAAACGGTAAATTGAATATCAAAAAATTAAAAATTTGAAAGTAGGGTATTGAGATGGGGAATTTGTGTGTCGGTCGGTCGGTCGGTCTGTCTGTCCCCCCCTAATAACTTTTGAATGAACATTCCGATTTGGACAAATTTTTTTTTGTTGGAAAGATCTCGGCGAGTACAGCTCATTCCCATATTTGATTTTTCGATTTGAACAATTTTTGGTTCAACTTTGAACCGTTCAAACAACCTGTCCCGCGATGCTAACTTTTGAATGAACAGTCCGATTTGAACAAACTTTTTTTTGTTCGAAAGATCTTTTCAAGGATACTTCATTCCCGTATCTACATTTTCGATTTGAACAATTTTTCGTTGAACATTGAACCGTTCAAACAAGCTGTCACCCCTAATAACTTTTGAATGAACAGTCCGATTTAAACAAACTTTTTTTTGTTCGAAGCATCTCGGGAAGGATACTTTATTACCGTATTTAAATTTTCAATTTGAACATTTTTGGTTCAACATTAAACCATTCAAGCAACCTTTCCCCACCTAATTACTTTTGAGTGAACCGTCCGAATGGAATATTTTTTTTTTTTTTTGTTCGAAAGATCTCGGCGAGTACAGCTCATTCCCATATTTGATTTTTCGATTTGAACAGTTTCTGGTTCAACTTTGAACCGTTCAAACAACCTGTCCCGCGATGCTAACTTTTAAGTGAACAATCCGATTTGAACAAACTTTTTTTTGTTCGAAAGATCTCAGCAAGGATACTTCATTACCGTATTTAAATTTTCCATTTGAGCATTTTTTCGTTCAACATTGAACCGTTCAAGCAACCTTTCTCCACCTAATAACTTTTGAGTGAACCGTCTGAATGGAATAAACTTTTTTTTTGTTTGAAAGATCTCGGAGAGGCTTTCCCATACATTTCCATATTTCGCTTTTTGATTTGAACCATTTTTCGTTCAATATTGAACCGTTCAGAAAAAAATTAACATTAGGGTCTACGGGAATTTAAGTTGAATGTTGATTCTGAACTTAAAGTCGGATTTCCTCCAAACTAACTTTGTAAGAAAATGGTTTTGATAAATAGTGTTTGTAAAGTACTTTTCTGAGTAATCTTCTGTGAGGACTTTGATTCCGACTCCGAATCAGCAAACGTGGCGGAAATGCAAGCTCAGAAAAAAATGACTGAACGTGCAGACGATTTTTTGTTTATTTATTCATTTGTTTTATTTTATTTATTATTATTATTATTATTTTTTTTGGCAGACGATTTTTTTTGTAACAAAAATTTTTCATTCACGAGAACATTTTATTCTTTATTTATATTTAACAACTGGCAACCGATTAAAAGTGAAATTCGAGACATATTATTAACGGACGAGTTTTTTTTTCTTTTTTTTTTCTTTCGTTGATAAAATACGATTTGATGCTCTTTGTACTTTTATTTATTTATTTATTTATTTATTTTATTATTATTATTATTATTATTATTATTATTATTATTATTATTTTGAAAACAATGGAGGATTTTTTCTACGGAGGAACTGTAACAGTTGCACTCTTTAAAAGGTGCGACAAAGCTTTATTTATTCGTTAATTACTTTTTACGTGTCTATTTCATCTGATGAGAGGGGTATATTTTGCTTTTCGAAATCAGCTCTATGTGCTAAAAAGGTATGTTTGACATAATTTTCAGTTTCAGATAATCAAGAGAATAATGATCAGATGCGAGAATGCCGATGTCGATGTACGGGAAAGTAGGCTCGTTTAGTTCTTGACAGAACTTCTTGTTCCTTTTGCGATCACAATACTTTTTTTACTACGTAAAAGGAAGTACAAATGTATTTAGTATTAGTAAGTTCAAATGAAGCTTTAAGAAATTATTACTACAAATCTAATAATAGAAAATAACTTCAAAAAAAAAACAAAAAAAAAATCTGTATGGACCCCACAGTACTTCCTTTTACGTGTAAATTTCTTAGTAGATGCCTTAAGTGTTAAAGTACTGCTTGGAGTGAACAAAATAACAATTCAAACATTTAGATCCCTAGTTTGCCACGCAACAATGCAAAACAATGTTTTACAGTGATTTATTTTTAAATATTGCCAATTTTGCATGATGCAATGGATTTTTCGCAAAATATCGCCGATGGCGCCAAATTGAACCCAAATTTTAAAAAAATATTTTTTTCAGCCAAGTTTGTCACCGACTTGGTGATATGTCGCCAAGTTGGCGTCAAACACTTGGCAATCAAAAGCTTGGCGATATATCGCCAAGTGGTCACTCCAATTCATATCACTTAAGTCTGCATTGAAATTAACACTGATTTACACCAAAAAAGTGGTAGAATACCCCCTTGGGAACATTCGAATGCAACCACATTTCATTTCATTTCACACTCCAGGGTCCCCCGTACCTACCACAGCTTCGTGGTTTAACCGGGATAGGGCCCTGAAGAGCGCTCTATTCTTAATTTTGAACCAGAACCTAGGGTCGAGCAAACCCTAGGTTCTAGCACCCCCAGAGGTATCGTTTTACTTGGAGGACTTTGTGACCACGACATTTTTAACGCCTCCCAGCCACCATTAATCAAGGCGGTGGATCTTTGACCCCCTCAGAGCCTACATACTAAACTAGAAGCTTCTACGCCATATAGTTTATGAATTGTGCGACATACATACACACATACATACGCACACACATACGCACATACATACGTACATACATACGCACATACATCCGCACATACGTATATACGGACGTCACGAAAAAACTCGTCGTAATTAACTCGGGGTGGTTGAAAAGGATTTTTCGGCTAGTCATCTGTTGGTAGGTACATATGCACGTGCTGACTGGTCGAAAAAACGAACCAGCATTCATTCGGGGGTGAGCAAAATCAAAATTTAGACCCAAATTTGAGTGATTTTTTTTTTTTTTTTTCGCGATCACAATAGTTCCTCTACTACGTAAAAGGAAGTAAAAATGCAAGTAAAATTCTTTCGCAATCAAAATGTCGCTTTTTGTGTTGGCGATTCTACTTCAGAGACAACATTTCATATTCTAGGTTAATATTTTGTCACGCAAAAATTTTTGTCTATTGTATCTAATTTGACAAGCGACACAAGAGCTCATTCCAAATGGGTAACTTTTAAGCATTAATAAAACATGATTAACGAAACGGAAGAGCTGAATTGCAATTTCAATTCAAGCAATGTAGTGACATTGAAGGTAATATTTTTTGACACGCTACGTTAAAACATGCATTGTTAACATCCCTGTCACGCCAATTTGTTATTTTCAGACATTTTTTATTATTTTTTTTTCTCGCCAAATTTTATGGTCGCCTGACACTTCAAAACAAGTTGCATAAATTATTCAATCCTTTTCCGGTAAATTGAATATTTATTCTTCATCTAATTGCATTTTGACATAAATAAAATCTAGGAATTGCCAGAGGAATGAATAAAACTGAGATCTTTTCAAAAAATTAAAACAAATGTATTCGTTTACAACAAACTCTGGGAAAAAGTATTTTAATTATTCTTTTGTTCACTCAAAATTACGATTATATTGTGTTTTCGCTTCTTTTATAGTTTTTATGTAGTTTTAGCTGTCGATATTTTCTATTTCAGACGCCAACAAAAACGTCAAGTTTTCTTAAGTTTTAATGGGGGTGTGTCCCCTCCTTCCCACATTTTCAAAAAAAAGGCGGGGGTGAAATACCCATGGTTGTGAAAAAAGAGGGATGAAAGACTTTTTCTACTCAAATTTGATCCATTTTCTTTCTTTAAAAAAATTAAAAGACTCTCTGGCGCTCTTTCAATTTCGCTGCTGACGTCACTAGTGAACAAGTTAGTCTTACCACGGTCACGTTATAGAAGGGCTGGCATTTTGGGTCGGATCTTATATTGTTGCGGCGTTTTGACCACCAGAGATCTAAAATGGTAGATGCTTCGGCCTGGCTGAACCCTAATTTCTTCATGTGTGACATCATACGAAACCTGGCTTTGTTTTAGAAATCAGAAAATTAAAAAAAAAATAATTTAAAATTAACTGTTGTTAAAATGAAAGTATTTTCTGGCTCCATGTTTTTTCTGGCTGAGTTTATCAACATCAGTGACTAACAGTAGAATTTTTGACTGAATGAAATAATCCCTTTGCTTTGTTATTTATATCATATAATTTATTTATACTTACCGTACTTTACAAGTTCAAGAAAGTGTCTAAGAAATCATTAAAAGTATGAAATTAATGGAAGGAAATACATTTAAGAAGTACTGTTGTTTCATGTACCACTCAGGTATCCGAGCCCGAGTAGATGAAATCGATTCGATTTAAGGCAGGATAGGTACGGCTTTCGTTTTCACGAGCCCCATTAAGGTGGAAGACCGTTTTAGCTCTACACACATGCCATAAGGATCCGTTTATAGGGTAGGCATACATTCACAATACTTTCACACACATAAAGGTCAATAACAAGAGAAAAAAAGTACGTCCATGTCCAAGCCGCGATTCGAACCCGGTATGCACCAATTTTTTTCCAATTAAAAAAAATCAGATTATTTATTTGATATGCAAGGAAGTCACGTGATGTCAACATATTTCTGTTTTGTCCGATATTTGGAATTTTTGTAAAAGTATTAAGAAAATATTGAAAAAATTTAGTTCTGGAACATATTATTTCGCGAAACTTCATTTTTCAGTTATTTTTAAAACAACTGTAATACCTTTTTATTGTTCCAAAATAAGCATTATTATTTCCTCAGAACATTGTTTTCCTATATCGTACTTATCTTCTTCAAATCAACGTCCAATGGCAAAAGTTGTTTCTGTCCATATTTTATCCATTCTCCATCCACAGTTACAAAACATTCTCACAGAATCAATATTCTATTTATCGGTTTTTCTCACGGGTATTTTCATGTATTAGTTGCTTCAAGGTAGCTAAGATTGTTCTTGAATATATCAAAAAGCTTCCACGTTAACTATATAGCTATTGGATTTTGGAGAGAATAAACTTTGCCTGAATCATATTGGTCAAAAAAAAAAAAGACAAAAGAGTATTTAATTTTCACTAATAAGAGAAGCATTTATGGGGGAAGTTTTGATTGTATAATGCCTACACAAAATCTATTGTGTTTAGAATCATGGTAAAAAAGTACGAGTGAAAAGGGAGAAAAACTTCAATAAACTAAACATTTTCAAGAATATAAAGTGCTCTCCAGTTTAGTTGACCTCCAACATTGACAATATGTGTTTCTCTTTTCTAGGTCATCGGGAAGGTACTGTCTGTTTGCGTATTGTGCGCCTGGCAGCCACGAACGCTCCCATTTGAAAAAGGGGAGATAGGTTTAGGATGCGCACTTCCCGATGCCTTCAGTTTTTGTTCACTTGCTACTTCCTCATTGCATTTCTCCCCTATTTCGAGGAAGTCATAAAAGACTTGGCGCGTGCGCAGATGCGACGGAGATCTCGCGAAAAAATGTTAGACAGTAGTTGAAGCTGAATTGAGTTAGGTTACTTTCATGGCCGTTTTGAAAAAGTATTCAAATTAAAATCCTGGGCAATTACTCTTTCTTATTACCCGAGGCAGAGGTAAACAAAGGTCAATGTAAGGCAAGTAGTTTTTATAAAGGTCAATGTCCTCTATCTGCCAAGTTGACCAATGTAGGTGTTCAACTTGACAGAGAAGCAGTATATTGCAAACAGCTATTATAGCTACAGCCACGTCATCAGAGAAAAAAGAGGCTTAGCATACTACAAGAAAGTTGCGAGTATACCGCTGAAAGATGCGAAGACAACCAATCCGAAGGCAAGGAACAGAGTCACACCCTTGATCTTCAACTCGCTAAAAATATCCCAAACCAATCAAACCTCGGAGACAACAATTTCATCGCAAGCTATAGTATTATTTATGAGATATTACACAAATTTCAGCATCAAATTTTGTAAATGGCTTGTATAATCATGTACCTTGATCATTATAGGCAACTTTTTATGACTGGAATCAACTTCTAAGTATACAACTTCATTAATAACGTTGTTAAAACGTGGCCAGATAATTAAAAAATAAATGTTGTTTTTACAACTACTTTATAGTAATTTTACAGTAATAAACTAAAATTGCTAATTTTACAGTATTAAACTAAAATTGCTAGTTTACTGTAATGAACTGTAAAATTGCTAATTTACTGTAATAAACTATAAAATTGCTAGTCTTACTATTTATAACTCTGCATTTTACAGTTTCATAAGAACTTCTGCTGCCAGTATTATACCGCTATTTTTACAGTATAATAATTAATTTTATGGTAATAAACTGTAAGACTATTCATTTTGGAGTAATAAAATGTAAAACTTCTAGTTTTACAGTTAGTCTAGATTGCAAAATAGCTAGTTTAACAGTTTATTACTGTGCTTTTACAGTTTTAAACCTCATCCTCGGCTGCCAGTATTATACTGTAAAAACAACACTTTATTTTTTGCAGTCTGTGCAAACCGAATAAATATTTTACTGTTTCACTTTTCTCCGCTTTACCAGCATTCTTGCTGTTCATGAAATTGAGATATTTGTTGAAAATTAAATAAATATGACTAAAAACTGCCTAAACTAAATTCTTGCCTCATTTTGCATATTAATTCAACCTCTTCATAGTGAACGGAAGTTACATCCAACATAAAAGAAATTCCATTTCCGGTCTTACATATTTTAGATGAATCCTTTTAGCTTATCATAAATGCTTAATATTCAAGGATCGTTCTTTCACAAAAAATTGTTGTAGTTTGTTCAAAAGGATAGGCTTTGAAATTTTAATACAATTCCCTCTCATGCACTCAGAAAAAAAAAATACACAGCATAAAATAGCAAACCTCCAAAACCTCTTTAAAGACTAGCTCAAAGAAAAGACAAAAGGAATGAAAATAAGAACTATTTTTCTTTGGAAAATGTTTTGGATAGAAATTGAATTTAGAATAAGATGTGTACATATTCAAAGCGCTCGAAGAAATGTCGCCTCATTTTGAAAACAAGTTTTTTAGAAGAAAATGTTTCTAATATGATCAAAAATCATACATTTGTAAATTAGAATTTTTTCTTTTAAATTAAAAAAAACTATGTTTTTCCACTAAGATGATTTTTAGTTCGTTAAAATATTTTAAAGCTTCAGTTCTGTATACCCATAGGGTGGAAGGAAGTAAAAGAAATTTGTATCGCCGAAAACTGATACCTAATCAATAATCGTGATTTTGCTCTCTAAACATTTCAGAAAAATATTCAAGTTTGCACGAATATCATCTTTAGCCTGCACGAGAAATTTTACTTTTGAAATAATTATGTGGCATGCTGTTTGGCAATTGTTGCACATTTTTCTCCAAATTTTTAATGCTTTAATTTTTCGTTTCTTGATGCTAAAAAGGTATGTGTATTTAAACATGATGATTATTTACTATAAGCTATGTTAACTACACTAGGAATGATTAAATTTCACAAAAGTTATTACAACGAAATTCTACAATAACGATTGTTTTTGAAAACGAACCAAAATTTATTTCATGACATTTCTTTTTTAAATATTTTCCTTTGCCTTTGATCCAGCCTCTAGCTACCACACGGAAATTGTATCTGACATTAGAGAAGATTAATTCCAAATCCATTTTAATAGATTTATCCTTTATCGGACAAATAAATAAATATAACTCTACAAAGACTCAAAATGTGATGCATTTTTACACGCAATACACCACCATCTCGGTTATGCCTTCCTGAGCCTGCAGTTTCGTCCTCATAAGGACTCATCAATGTGCATTCGACAGTAACCGAGCTATGGCAGGAATCAACTCATAGAAGCTGAAAGAACCAAACAAAGTGGTATCTAAAGTAAAAGTAGCACAACAGCGAGAGACCGCAACCGTGGCAAGGTATAATTACCATGTGGCAAATTATACGCAGATTAGAAGCTACTTAACACACGTTGTAAATCTGGTAGCTCAAGTAGCTACCAGTTTTTTGGCTACTAAGTGGGTTGGCGCTCTTAGTCTCTATAAGATGATATCTGTCATAGCTCAGTAAGTGCCTGTTCCAGACTGATGAATCCAGCATAGGCGACAGGTGTATGAAAAAAGTCGAGGTCAAAGATTTCTTGACCCCGGGGGGAGGGGGTAGATGGGCTACACCCCTAATGCAGACTTTGTTTTAGAAAAATGAGGTTAACTCTGGTTGCCTTTATAGCCAATTTTGGTTAAAAGACCTCCTCCAAAATTTGGGACAAACGATCAGAGCAAACATCCAAGATCATGATTTAACCCAAGATAAAATCATAATTTTTATGAAAGAACGTCAGAAAAATGTAAAACACTCTCTTATTGAGTCAATTCTTTCTTTAAACACATCAAAAGCTATAACACTTGTATTTTTGATCGACTGTTAATTTTCAATCATAAAAAGTGGAGTGCAAAGCATCTTTACTTTTGAAAGGGAAGGGGGCAGTTGTGTACCTTACCCCCTTACCCCTATAAGTCACCTATGAGGTCCAGAATAAAAATAAAGCGTCAGTCTCTGTATGACATATCCGGTGTGTCAGTGTATTGCATGCAGTTCTGCCTTATCCCTGTTTAACGGCGGTAACTTACTGCTTAATTAATAATTATTATTTCTTAATGCCGGATAAGTATGCAATAATTTTGTGAGATTTTTTCTGTTTTATACCCAAAAACACAATAAACTTATCAAAATATCGGTGAGGTAGAATAAAACAGCGGAATTGTGGCCCAGAGTTACCATGAATGACTGTAATTAATTTGTCGAATACTACATCTTAAGACGGACAGAAGATAAAATACCCAACAATTTGTAACCCCTTTCTTTATATCTAGGAGTAAGATCTTATTTTTCCCTCTAACCTGCAATGTCTGCAATTTATTCGCTCCTTTCTTTGGGCAATTTGCTACATTGTTCTCTGCAAAAAATTTCCGGTAGTAATGAGACTGCCCTTTGTAATCATAATAAATTTACTAAGAACTGAGTTCTAATCGGAGATAAATTCAGTTGCTAGATTATTTCCTACAGAAGAAATGTTTGACGATATACGCTTGGGGGGATAACAATAACGGAATGGCTTTTATTTTGTTTCTATTTAATTTTCAATATACTGTCTGATTTTCTTAGGTGAAACCTTCCGCGTATTTACGCATGTGTCAGATCTTCTCTGGTCTCACCAATATAGGAGTATAGGTCAGATAACAATAAGGGGAAGAATGATAAGCATTTTGAGCCGTATCAAACAACGTAGAACGATGCTAATTTCAAATACATAGTTTCGTTGAATGCGTCAAAAGGATAGCGAAAATGCAAGTTTTAAATTGAAAACTTCGGAAAGTTCCCACTCACAACCCATCACTCCTTTTTAGCCTACTTTCCCGTTAAAAATAAAAGAAAGACGAAAAAAGTATTAAAAGTAGCTTAATGCATCTAAAAAATATCGCCAAGTCCAAAAAATATCGCCAAGTTAAAAAAATATCGCCAAGTCCAAAAAATATCGCCAAGTTAAAAAAATAAAAAGGTAAAATGAATATCGAAAAATTAAAAATTTGAAAGTAGGGTATTGAGATGGGGAATTTGTGCGTCGGTCGGTCGGTCGGTCGGTCTGTCGGTCGGTCTGTCTGTCCCCCCCTAATAACTTTTGAATGAACATTCCGATTTGGACAAACTTTTTTTTGTTGGAAAGATTTCGGCGAGTACAGCTCATTCCCATATTTGATTTTTTGATTTGAACAATTTTTGGTTCAACTTTGAGCCGTTCAAAAAACCGGTCCCGCGATACTAACTTTTTAATGAACAGTCCGATTTGAACAAACTTTTTTTTGTTGGAAAGAACTTTTCAAGGGTACTTCATTTCTGTATTTACATTTCCGATTTGAACAATTTTTCGTTCAACATTGAACCGCTCAATCAAGCTGTCACCCCTAATAACTTTTGAATGAACAGTCCGATTTAAACAAACTTTTTTTTGTTTGAAGCATCTCGGCAAGGATACTTTATTACCGTATTTAAATTTTCAATTTGAACACTTTTGGTTCAACATTGAACCTTTTAAGCAACCTTTCTCCACCTAATAACTTTTGAGTGAACAGTCCGAATGGAATAATTTTTTTTTGTTCGAAAGATCTCAGCGAGTGCAGCTCATTCCCATATTTGATTTTTCGATTTGAACAATTCTTGGTTCAACTTTGAACCGTTCAAACAACCGGTCCCGCGATGCTAACTTTTGAGTGAACAATCCGATTTGAACAAACTTTTTTTTGTTCGAAAGATCTTTTCAAGGATACTTCATTCCCGTACCTACATTTTCGATTTGAACAATTTTTCGTTCAACATTGAACCGCTCTATCAAGCTGTCACCCCTAATATCTTTTGAGTGAACAGTCCGATTTAAATAAACTTTTTTTTTTGTTCGAAGGATCTCAGCAAGGATACTTCATTACAGTATTTAAATTTTCAATTTGAACACTTTTTCGTTCAACATTGAACCCTTCAAGCAACCTTTCCCCACCTAATAACTTTTGAGTGAACCGTCCAAATGGAATAAACTTTTTTTTGTTCGAAAGATCTCGGAGAGGCTTTCCCATACCTTCCCATATTTCGCTTTTTGATTTGAACCATTTTTCGTTCAATATTGAACCGTTCAGAAAAAAAAATTAACATTAGCGTCTACGGGGAATTTAAGTTGAATGTTGATCCTGAACTTAAAGTCGGATTTCCTTCAAACTAACTTTGTAAGAAAATGGTTTTGATAAATAATGTTTGTAACGTACTTTTCTGAGTAATCTTCTGTGAGGACTCTGATTCCGACTCCGACTCCGCAAACATGGCGGAAATGCAGGCTCAGAAAAAAAATTACTGACTGTGCAGACGATTTTTTGTTTATTTATTCATTTGTTTTATTTTATTTATTATTATTATTATTATTATTATTATTTGGCAGACGATGTTTTTTTTTTGTTACAAAAATTTTTCATTCACGAGAACATTTTATTCTTTATTTATATTTAACAACTGGCAACAGATTAAAAGTGAAATTCGAGACATTTTATTAACGGACGAGTTTTTTTTTTCTTTTTTTTTCCTTTCTTTGATAAAATGTGTTTTGATGCTCTTTGTACTTTTATTTATTTATTTATTTATTTCATTATTATTATTATTATTATTATTTATTTATTTTTTTTTTTTTTTTTTTGAAAACAATGGAGGATTTTTTCTACGGAGGAACTGTAACAGTTACACTCTTTAAAAGGTGCGACAAAACTTTATTTATTCGTTAATTGCTTTTTACGTGTCTATTTCATCTGATGAAAGGAGTATATTTTGCTTTTCGAAATCAGCTCTAAGTGCTAAAAAGGTACGTTTGACATAATTTTAATTCTCAGATAATCAAGAGAATAATGATCAGATGCGAGAATGCCGATGTCGATGTACGGGAAAGTAGGCTTGTTTAGTTCTTGACAGAACTTCTTGTTTTAAGTGGAATGGTTCCCGAGTGCTTGGCGTGGTTTTCATGGACGGATAGTAAATCAGGTATTTCAATCGTTAGTTAAATTACACTTTATTTCGGTAGTAAACTACTCATTAATTTTACCAATAAGCTTTTTTATGCTATTTTTTCATTCTTTTAATATGTTTCAGTTACTATATACACTATATACACTATAAAAATGGCATTTGAAGGAGCAAAATCTATCTTTACGTTCAAAATAATTAGCACGCAAGTATATAAATTTTCAAAAATTGAATGAAAAAATATTTGTTGCTTATTATTCACTCAATAGCGTAATAAATTTTTATTTTCAAAATAAAAATTAAGCGTTTCGCTACCTTCCTTTTTGTGTAAGAAATAATTACAAGAACTGTTTTACTTTTTGCAAAAAACGCCTACTTTATATCGTTTACACATTAATGTCTCCTACTTTGTTCTGACAAAACAACTATTATTCTAATACTAGTCCGAAAAGCAATTTGAACTTTAAGTTGGGGACACTGGGGGAGGAGGATGTAACGACACGTTTTAAAAACATAAAAACAAATTTTAAAATATTTCCAAGTGTTCGGTAAAACTGTTAGCGAATAGAATAAGTAGAGAATTATTTTTCTTCAGACAAATTCTACCAGTTTGGAAAAGAAACTTGAAACTAAATGCAGAAATTCAATCCGAAGCTTTCGATCAATACATAGATTTTTGCTTCATAATTTTTTTTCCTGTTTGTGTTTTGGCGATTCATTTGACGAATGGAAAATGCAAACAAGATGAAATGCGAATGATTTTACTATTTTCTTCTTTTCCTCGCAGCTGTTTAAACCCTAAACGATATTAAGAGCAACAAACCGACAAATTGTCACACCTATAATTATGAGGTGATGCATGCCATATCAGAATTTTTCCAAAATATTTCCAAATTTTTATTTATCTTATTAAAGTCCAAACGCAGAATTTTTGGTCCTTAAGTTTTGTTAGTCAGTTTTATGGATCCCTCTAAAGGTCTATGTGCTGCTCCAAAATTGAGGATTTTAAACACATTTCAATTGCTGTGAATCACAGCTCGTTTTTCCAAGAACCTGCTTCCAAATTCGTTTTAAATATGAAGTAAAGAAGATTCTAACTTCGCAGAGTGAATGATAAATTTTGCGACATATCGCCTTCGATAGATTTATGAAGATCAGAAAAAGGAGCATTTTTGACGTTTTCTGGCATTTTTAAGGTCTAAAAAAAATTTCATGCACTTCTACTGCTATTCTCTACCAAACAAAGATTTCAATACTAAAATCAAGATTTCTGAAAGTTTGTTAAAATTTAAAGGAAAACTCTGCAAGCAAAAGAAATTGGTATTTTTGAAAGAACGGCCTATGTTATGTCTCTGTCTGAAGGACACTTTCACAAAAACCAGTCTGATAGTTGTGTATAGCAAGAAAACTTTTTCTCTTAATTTTACAGCTTATTCCGATAGTTTGAAGTATGAGCAGAACAATGTTTTTTACTTCCAATTGGGGTCAGTCCCCTAAATGTATGCTTAATTTAACTTTTACTGGAAATCTCAGCTAAATCATACTTGTTATACGACAAAAGTAACAAAAGCAATTAGGGACATGATTTTCAAAAGAAAGTTCTTAAAAACGTGAATATTTGAAAAGTCCAGATACTTCTGATTTGTTGATGCAATCAATATAATTCGCTTTTTTCTTCACAGGACTCTCAGTTCGAGTCACACACGTACTTGAAAGTTAAAGCCGTTTTATTTACGTAGCCCTGGGATTTTTTTAAACATTCTGCTTACAAAAATAAATATTTATCACAATTTCATATGCGTTAAATACTCCATTTTTATTAAAACTAAAACAGTTTTTTTTCACTTTTGAACTTTAGCCTTTGTTTCTTAAGAAATTTTGGGAAAATGAATTATATGTTGTAGAAGAAAATAAAAACAATGTATTTATTAAGAATTATTCGATGTAGTTTGGTGGATCAATACTTTGTTTCGCGTCAGAAGAAATGCGTACAGGGGAATTCTGAGTTGCATATATATGTGATAATCATATTTTTCCAAATATTCCTCCGAAAAGCAGATGGTTGAATAAAGGAAAAATGAAGCAAACAAAAGAACGCATATATTGAATACAAATCAGTTTCTGATCTTATGAAAATACCCCACAAAGCCTTAGATTGGAAGCATTAAATGATATTCAGAACTTTCTGGAACTTTATTAATACTTCGACTTCAACCACTGCTCAAAAAATTTACTAGACAGAGTACTTTTTAATTAAAGAAGTTTTATCAAAAATGTTCTTCGAATTATTTTTTAATGCATTTCCTATCACATCGAATCATTATTTTTGCGTTTGCATACATACCACACATATTTTTAGTAAAACTAAATCAATTACTAATTGGCATATTTAGTAACAAAGGACTTCATTTACTGAAAAAAAAATGAACTGTTGTTTTTACAGTATAACACTGGCAGCCGAGGTTCCAGTTTAAACTGTAAAATGCACAGTAATAAACTGTAAAACTAGCTATTTTACAGTTTCTTACTATAAAGTTAGAAATTTTGCAGTTTATTGCCTTAAAATTTAGCTGCATTATACTGTAAAAACAACAGTATAATACTGGCAGCAAAGTTTCCAGTTTAAAACTGCAAAATGCAACGTAATAAACTGTAAAATTTCTAATTTTACACTTTAATACTATAAAAGTAGCAATTTTACAATTTATTACTGTAAAAACAACATTCATTTTTACAGCGTATAGATGAAGTTCCTTTCTAGGTGTTTTATTTATCTTTCGCTCAAAATTGTGCCATCGAAAGGTCTGTGACATAACATTGGATCAAAGAATTGGTACATTTTCTGATTGTATTTTGCATATTTCAATATTTATTCGAATTTTTTCGCAGAATTCGGATTCTTAAATGCAGCATAATCTTTTGTCTCTTATCAATTGCATATAATTAACTACGATAAATAAGATTTGAACAGCATTTTCAGCCACTTTATCTCGAAATGTTTACACTTTTTTAACCACTCAGGAGGGAGGGAAAAAACTCTTATTCCTTATAACTTGGAAACATGTGTGAGCGTGTGAGTCTTGCTTAGGCAGATTTTTAGAATTAGGCTGTAATATTGCAGAGCCCATCGTATAATTGTTTCGGAAACAGTTTTCGAAATGGATTTTAAAAAAACTTTTATTGCATTAAACTGTTGTTGTGAAAGTATGCTTAGCTCATTATATTTCCTTGCAAATTGTACGTTTGCTCAGAAAAAAACGAATATGTAAATTTAGTTTCAAAAGTAAAAATGAATTTTCAACGATCCTTACTAAAAATAGAGTAAAATTATTTGGCATACATATTTCAGAAACAAAGAAAGATTGCTAGAAATGAATTGTGCAGAACACAAGAAGGATTTGCCAAAATCAGATAATTAGTTTGTTGTTTAATAATTTTCATTGGCTTAAGCATTTCGCTTTACGCATATTCTGACGAAAACTATCTACAGTGTTAAAACTACAGGTTGCACAAATAACTTTTAAGGGTGAAACGTTTTAGCACCAACTTTCGTTACGATCTGACGTTAACTGGACTGGTATTGAAAGTACCGCCTATGTAAATTCTTGAGAATCAAATGATCTCTACCAAATTTGTAAAAAATGCAATGTAAATTGGAGTTGCATAAGGAGCATACAAACACTCACATACAGTCATTTTTTAACTTGTAAAAGGAAAAAAAATACTACTGTGAAAAAAACGAAATATAATACACAAATAACTAATAAAACACATAGCAAGTCAAGAACCAAAATAGTATGACGTTGAATTACTTGAAATAGCGTAAACTCTGTAAAAGAAATACTTTCTCTTTCGAAAAATAAAAATATTGGTCAAGTTTAGTAAAGGAAAAAAGCTGTTGGTAGGATTTTCTTCAACCTAGAGAAAATACGCTTTGGGTCAGTCCATGATATAAATTTGATCTTGGAAGATACGACAGTGAACTCATTGAGAACATTATGTCACGTTTAGCGGAAAATTCGTTCTCTCAAGTAGTCACTCTAAAAAATTGACTGATTTTTCTTTCTTTCTTTTTCTCGGGAGAGAAGAGGGACTTGAGAACGGAAAACGACATAGATGTTATTAAAAAAAAGATTCTTTTACATTTATGATGCATTCGCTACTACAGAAAACTGGATTTTATTTCTTTAAGAAGCTACCTTTTGTTGTATTTGTCAGCCCCGTTTATACGAACACTATAGGTTCCAAGAAGTAGTACTCGATTAAGCGGGGTATTTGATAATGCGGAGATTTTTTATTTTTTTTTTTTTTTTACTTTTCCAGATTGCCAACATTCGCCTTCAAAACAGTGATCGCCGCTTATATGAATCCCTTTGTTCTAAACAGTTTTGGTTAAATAAAACGGCTAATTTAACAAAGCTAGACTTTGTTCTACTTTTGACAATTTGATGCATTTAGCAATCTGATTCAATTAACTGGCGTCCACTGTAACAATAAATCAATAGAAGCAGGAAGTAATTAATATTATTGGTAAAAAATTCTTTAAATTCGTATAATAATTAAGTTTTGGGATTATAAATAGGTACGAAAGTTATAGAATAGTAACTGTTAACTTGACTTATAAAATCTTTGTTATGGTACCTTTTTTCACTTCATTATTAGTTGAAGAAAACCGCAATAGTGGATTGCTTACGCAAGATCTTTAAAATCACCCTCCTCTTCTGTCGAATTTATTCTCGTCTGCAATGTTTATATTTAATCGTGTTATTTAATTTAATTATCGTCTGAGCTATATATTTTTCTTAATAATGGCAGCGTCAAAAAAAAAGCAATAGTGGAAATGTTTTAGTGGAATCTGTATGTCGTTTTTCTTTCATGTTGTTGACGGAAAATATATTATTTCCTTTTCGTAAGTAATTGTTCTTATTTAAATTATTTTTGATTTATATTCAAAAAAATTCTCAGCAAAAATATTTGTGAGAAATGACGAGTATCATTCATTTTTGCGGGAATATTATTCGATGAAGCGGGGATTTTAATATTGCTTTTATGGGAAAATATTCGGTTCCGGAAGGTTTTATTCGTATAAAAGGGGTATTCGTTTATCCATTACCCGACTAAGCGGAGTTACAGTATTTTAGTTCATGTTCATATAAATTTCTTCTTTGGAATTTATTATTTGTAGTCAGTATCAATTGACACTGAAAATTGTACATCTTATTACTTCTACGGTTATTGTTTCTTTCCCCTCCATCGAGAATGTATGAACTCGTGCATTACTCTATATCTATACGTATATAATCTTCGTGTTATATTGTAAATAAATATGTATTTGTAGGAGTTTCGTCGCATTTTTATCCCACGATTTGGGAATGAAATATAAACACAAATGGATACTAAACATTTCTTCAAGTACTTCCCTTAAAGCAGGAATAAATTAACATGTGATGCAGCGTTTTTAAAGCAAAATCAAAACCACATAATACACAAATATATAACTATTAGTTTTAACTGACTTGAAAATATCTGTACCTCAGAGCCAGACTAACTAAGTCCCTTTCCGTAATTTTTCATGAGAGCGCGAAAACGATTGCCAGATGCATGCAAATGATGGGACTCGCGCTCTTTTAATGGTGTTAAATAATTGGGAAGAACATTATTTTATAGAATAACATCTTCATAGTTCGATATAAAATAAGATTCTACACATAATTCATCCATAAAGTGAAACCCGCCAGTTTTGGACTTTCGTTATTCTAGTTATGGGGTACAGATATTTTTAATACCTCCAGATTAGTGTACATCGTAATGTTTTAGGCATATAAGCAAGAAAAGTAGAACTTACTTTGGGAAAATGGATTTAGCTTGCAGATGAAACTTCCCAAGACGTATAAAGGATCACTCAAGCTCTTTGCCACTGGAATCCACATACAGCAACAGCAAATGAGAAGATCTGCTGTTGCCAAATTGACGAGGTAAAAATTGATGGTTGTTCTCATAGTTCGGTTTAATGCGACAGTCAAAATAACGCCGATGTTTCCAATCAAAGATACAATCAAAACCACAGCATAGAAGAGCAACTTGACGTATTCTTTCAATGATAATGGTTCTGTCAATGCTTCTTGGTTGGGAAAGTCGATGGCGCTAAAGTTTATGTCCACTGCGCAATTATCAAAGAACTGCACACCATTAAGGTAGTTTTCAGTTGTGACTGATATGTTCATATTTACTGACATGTTTTTCATACTTTGGTCAAGATAATGCATTGTTCGAAAATTATATGATACGATCTTCGCAGCGCAGCAAAGAAAAAAATTAATTCAAACTTTTAGCATGCTTAAATCAAACTTCAGTATGTACATTTCAGTTTTTTTTTAGTCTTTATAACTGCACATTGAAAAGGAACTACTATATCGCTTCTTAAAAGCTACTTCAGAATACATAATGTTTCATGCCTTTAATCAAAAGAAAATTAAAGCTTTTCTTGAAACATGTGTTGATCTTAAATTTTCAGTTTTCTGTAGTTTCAATAACTCTTGGCAAAGGCTAGTTGATTATCTAGACATCATTTAGCATACCTTTTATAAATAAAAACGATTATTAGTTTAAGTTTTTTATTTTAACTATACTTTAAAAAAAATCCTGAATACTTTAGACTGAGAGCGCTGTAATTTAGATAATTTTTATAAAATAATATTTCATGCATACTGTTGGACTAGGATAGATTTAAAAATATTCAGTCTTCAAAATTCGTTCTGAAAACTTCGTTAAAACATTTTTAAAATTTATTTATTTAATTTTATTTCTTTTTTATTATTACTTACTTTGTTACATAACTAGTGCCACCGATAGAGTAAAAACGAATAAATATCAAGTACGTTTACAAATAGGCAACAGTTTCTTTAAAATACGTTCGAATGGATAAGCTCTACTTTCTTATATTCTAGAAAACAGTTAGCCAGTTACCATTTCATACAGCACAGAAAGAGCACTCAAAAACGCAAGTTCATGTAGATTTCAAAATATTTTGCAACAGAAAACTATGGCCAAATTGTAGGAATGTACTTTTAGGTTCAGCTTGTACGCCAAAATATTTCTTGCTTTATTATAAATAGGTTTAAACAAGTCTTACAGCTTAAGCATGAGATGTGAATCGAAAGTTTTTGTTAATGTAAAATTAATAATTATTATTAATTATTTTCTTGTATTTAAAGTTTTGCCACATTAAAGTTGATTGGTATACCTGATTAGTAAAAACATATTAATAAAGCGATAAGCCAATTAACACTTTGAAGTCTCCCAAAAAATATGTAATAACAAAGCGAAAATGAAAAATAAACTTGAAAAGATTTTCATTCGTTACTTATGTAATATATTTAGGTAATATTATTTCGGGCATCAAAACAAATAAAAAATGTAGAGTTGATATTTGAGCGAGCTTCGTTTGGCACATTAAATAATGTACAAAACTAATAATTATATATACTAATATTATTGAATAATAACCTCATATTAGTAAGAAAAAGATTATTTGCTATTGAAGTAATGGTGTATTATTGAATTCTTAATAGGTTAATGAACTGAATTTTAATTTTCGGTAATAAAAAAAATCTACAATAGTAATAAATATTATACTAGGAAAAAATTGTATTTGCTGTGAGAATGTAATCTATTGAACTTTCAGAATTCATTTTGTGTATACACTAGCAGTAATGTATTGATATTTAAACATTTTGGAATTTATTAAAATTATCGTGCTGTCATGATTAACGTATGTACTAATTACACATTACGATTAAAATGAAAGATTTTATGCATAAATCGGATATTGTTTTACACTAGATATCAAAAACTAAAATTAATCTAAATAAGCAAATTCATGCATTTATTTCATATCAAAATTCTGTCACCTTACCTTTTCCTCTAACGATCTTTTAGTTAGGTGTGAAACTCAAACATAATGTTAACTTTGAGAAAAATTCACAAAACGTTGTTTCCTATGCTGTCACTTTCTTGATGGTTTTAAGCTACAATTAATGTAAGTTCTTCCTTAAATAATTTTGAACGATTTGTTGATAATGACGTACTTCTGGAATTTCATTCAAATAATTTTTAATAAGCTAACGTATTTTCTATTAACCGCTTTTAAGAGAGAATGATGCTTGTAATGAATGCTACATCATTCTTCTAATGTGTTTTATGTATAATTTCTCAACACAAAAACTCTATATGAAAACATGCATTTTTTTAATTCAAATCCTTATTCTCAAAGTTAATATTTGTCAAATTTTTACTATCCATAAATATTTCTGCTTATTAAGACATATTTTTCATAAAACGAACATCACAGAAATATTTTTAGAAATTTAAATTACCAATAATGTCTCATCTCAATTAGTTTCGAACATATGAGTCAATACATTTTCAAAAAAGCTATTTCAAGCACTAAACTTATCTCTTTCTTCAAGCAGAAAGGGCATCTGGCGAATAAGATCGTCTGCGCTCTTCGAAGAAGGGAGAACGAAGAGGAGCCGATACCACGTGCTCCCTATTTTATGCCCCGAAAGTCCGAAATGACGTTGGCGCAATGTGTTCCCGTTGCTTGGGTAACAGATCGCATCGGAGCGCATGTGCACCGCAGGAAGGAAAAGTTTTCGAACAAGCCCTCAGGTTGGACCTTTTCATTAGGTGCCAGGAAAGGGAGGCAAGAAGATTAAAAACTAATTAAGAGCTCCAAAAAATTACATACTTAATTTCTGGAATAAATCTTGGTAGCCTGTTTTAATTGCTGGTAATATCACCTTTGGTCCTTAAATACATTTATCATACTATGTAATTGAGGATTAGGAGTTAGACTCTAGTTTGTTTATACACATCAGATAGGAGTACTAATTTTATGAAATCATGTTTTATGATATCGGTTTCAATTTGAGCGTTAGTTTGCTGAATGTATTATTTTGCCCTAAAAACTTTAATTATTTTTTTAAACGAATGTAAAAAATATACAGAGAAAGATTTTTAAAGAAAGTTTTTATTAATTCCTATAAGGTAGTCACATCAGTGAATGAACACTTTACTCCAGTGGCTGAACAATTGTTGCTGTAATTTTTTATTATTAGTATTTCTTTAATAATTAAATTAGGCATATGAGAGCAAAGAGGTGTAAGTGCCAAATTTAAAATTAGAAGATAACTAGTACAATTGTTAGAAGAAACTATCATCTATTTGCCGCAAGAGACGGCACTAGAAGTGTTGTAGCTGCTGCTAAACAACATGAGTTTTAAAAACTTTTCAATGAAAACTGATTTAAACTTGCATGCTTTTTACTCAAAACTTCAATTGCGTCTGAGATGAAGTGGACTTCCACCCTTGTGGTGCTCTCTCAAAACTAAAGACTCCCATTTGGCCTAAAATTGGAAAGCACAGGGTACTGCAAAAATTACTCCCACATTTGCCTCCTGAGTTTCTTTGCTGCTAATGGTATGACGATAATCATTGCTATGGCGTTGGGTAGCGTATGGTTCACCATTTTAATTTCTGCTATTCAATATAAATACTGTATGTTTGTACTACAGCCACATTAATGTCGAATGACGAATAACACTTTCGTTTGTCGAAAATAATTTTCCGATGCTGCGACAGAAACAGTCCCCTAGAGGTCCATGTATGACCTTTCCAGAGCCAATGTTTTAATGTATTGTGTTCTGTTGCTGATTTTGGAGCTACGATGTCTCAATTGCTTCCTGAGCACCTGATCTCATTACGAGTGAACATGTCAAAGCTAGAGCGTTTCTTTAAACTCGCTCCTTGCTATTCCTTTCGCTGGGAGTATTTGAAGGCTTACGGCGCTTTCCCACTTACCGATACGACAGCGATAAAGCATACGGCGATTGTCGCTATCCGATCTTGGCGCACACAAAATGCATCAACATATGCTACGCGCTTTTCTACCCGCCGATTCAATGACGATTTTGTACTCTCCGTTTTGCCGATACACTTTAAAAAATGAATATTGATTTTACAATATAATACAGCTAATTTTACAGTAATGAACTGTAAAATTGCTAATTTAGCAGTTTATTATTACTATGCATTTTACAGTTTTAAACCGGATCCTCTGCTGCCAGTATTATACTGTTGTTTTTACAGTATGATACAGCTAAATTTTACGGCAATAAACTGTAAAATTTCCAACTTTACAGTAAGAAACTCTAACATTGCAAGCTTTACAGTTTATTTCTGCGCATTTTACAGTTATAGATTGGAACCACGGTTGCCAGAATTATACTGCAAAAACAACAGCTCATTTTTTGCAGTGTGTCGTTTATCGGATCATTTTTACCGGAAAGCATCCATCGTTCCTTTTGTGTCGGACGATAAACATTCTCCCGTTTACTTTTTTTTCGAAGGAGGCTTATACGAAACGATATTAGTTGAATGGAGAAAGAGAGCAAAAGACAACACAATGTAATACAATGTCGTACTTATCGTTGTAGTATTACTGGGCGAAAGTGCAAAAGCGCTCTTAAGTTCACCGACACAAGGAAAGTATGTTACACGAGCTCTAGGCTACCATCCGTCCAGAAATCGCAAGAAAATTGACTGAATTGACCGGAAATGTAACGCAAAGTTTCAGGGGGTAAATGCATAACATATGAAAGAGTATTGAAGGATTTCATTTTCAAAATCAAGTGATTCAGAATAAGTAACATAAATGATAAATCTTTTTGTTTCAGAAGATAAAAAAAATTTTCCACAGGCATTTATTATTGCTTTTTTAATTCACATTTAAGACGTCAGAACTATTTGTACCTCACCTTGTAAATACTATTCGGACTTGAAAATTCAAGTGGTACAATGTAACAACAATATCGTTAGAAAAAGTTGCTTTGTGCGCACTAACACAAAGAGTTAATGACCTAACCCCTGTTTACTGCAATATTACATAAATCTAAAAACTGTCTACAACTAAAGTTGAAGGCAAACCAAGAGCAAGTTTAATACGACAAAATAACTCAGTGTTTGTATTTTAAATACACCCAACAGAAATTGCAAGTTTTTAACGTGATAAATAACATTAATTTATTGGAAAGGGTACAAAGAAGGGCTACAAGGTTAGTAAATGGGTTTTCTAATTTAGACTATGATTCCAGACTTAGAATGCTCAATATGTATAGTCTTGAGCGAAGGAGAGCCAGAGGGGACATGATTCAGTTATTTAAATTTATTAAAATGAATGATGTTACGGGGTTAGATTTTCGCACGGAAAGCAGGACAAGGGGTCATTGTTTTAAGCTGTTTAAATCTCAGGCTAATCTTGAAATTCGAAAAAATTACTATTTTAGCAGGGTAGTGGGAACTTGGAACAGCTTACCGGAAGAGGCGGTAAAGAGCAATGGAGTAGATGGCTTTAAGAGGGCCATTGATCTTCATTGGGGTCTTTAATTTGACTAGGACCAGCCAAGTTGGGCCCAGAGCCTGCTGCTGGTCGCCACATTTGTATTTGTATTTGTATTTGTAAATAGACAGGTAACGATAACAAGTGTACTACTTATTGATGCGATTAAATTTCGAAAACGTGTAAACAATTAACTATACTACGCTGCTAGGTTTTCTGACACTGGCGTCGTGACGTTAGCGTGACGTCAGCCAATAAAAAACGAGCTAGATAAAACGTCACAGCCTACTTGGCGAATTAGAGGAGATCCTTAACTGCTTCTGAGCTCTTATTGGCTCCGCGCGTAGTGTCAAGTTAAGTTGCTTTCTGGTATAGCGTCCGTGCAGAAATGTAAATTTAACATTTTACAATTTCTGCGTAACTATTCTAAACGCTAGTCCTATTGCTAGCAGTTGAAATATTGAAACTTCACTAGTTCGTAAATAGTTTCTGTTAATCATTTCCATGGTGAAATTGTCTATAATTTTACACCACTTAATCAATATAGATTCCGCGGATTCCTTTACAAAAATGTAAAATACTGCTGGCTAATAATTTAAATAAGACTAATTTCATATAACCTAAACATAAAATATCGTTTAAAATGATTTTTGGGGATACATGAAAACATTAAGACGACCGTAATGACTTTGCTCGTAGCAATTTAATTATAAGTCCCATTAGAAAATGTGTTTTTTTAATAACATATTAATTATTACCTGATATCATTAAATGTAAATGTTCTCCAAATATTTCAATTTACGCACTTTATTATTATTTTTATTTAATTATTTATTCGTTTATTTATTTTCATTTTCTTTAAAAGTTAATTTCATTTTATTTCATTTTTCATTTCATTTCATTTATTTTATACTTTTTTGTTTTTATGGAGGAAGAGTAGTAAAACTAAAACTGTAAGAAATACAAACATAAATTTATGAAAGTAAATATGTAATAGGATTAACTCTTTGGAATAAATATTAAATATATATGCAAAATAAGGTTTTTAACCATCAATATTCGAGATTAAGAAAGTAAAAGTTTTAAAATAAGATATAAAATTGCATTTAATTGAAACTGATTGACTTTTAATTATAATGATTAAAACACTGATTTTAATTAGAACAAAACATTTTTATTTCTAAATGATTCGAATATGATTATTATTGTCTGTGTCGCAAGATATAAGTAAAAGTTAATTTTATCATTCCACATTGATTGTTAAAAACTAATAATATGGCTTAGGGATTTAGTTTTATCATGAGATTGCCACATTATTTATAAATGAATTGCTTTTTTTTCTAATTTCTATTTTATATTTCTTTCATTCAAGTATTCACTCAATGCGTATTTGTTTATTTTGACATTCAGTTTTATTGTAATAAATATTTTCATTACTTTATATTAGTCATTCTAGTTTAATTCTTTGACTTTACTTTTAAGAGCACGAATGCAGGGGACAAAAATAAAACTTTTGAGTTTTGAAATGAAATTTCAAAACAGACATTTCTAAGACAGAAATTAGTCAGAATTCACCATTACTATTCTTCACTATTTATTTGAGAGGCAATATTCTAAATTCGGAAGTTTTGATGTACGCAGTTATTTTATTGTTCAGTTTTTTGTCCAACTTTGCAAAATGCCAGATTTTATCGATGTGAGCAGTAAAACTACCGTTTTTCCTATTATAACACCTAGAACTGTAACGCAAAACGTTGACTTTCAACCGTAAGCTAAAACATATAACACTAAATATGGTGAATTCATATTGGAGAAGAACGCATACATTGGACCACTGCCGAATTTGGACCTCAGGCAAGACAACTTCACAAAGCTCTGTGCTACATTTTATCAGTGGAAAAGAAAACCTTTCGGCTTGCTGAGCACGAAGATGAAGATTCATCAGTTTTTGAATTGCGTAGCTTGCGTTACAATGATATTTGGGCTAAGAACTTAAAAATTTAAGATGAAAAATAAAAAGACATCTAAATAAAAATAAATGTCACTATAGTTTTACAATTGGCATTTAATATGCATTATAATAATGTATTTAGTTACAAGATTATAAACATTTTAAACAAGGTATAAGAATTAAAAATGGCATTTTTTCGTTATTAAACCAGTAATTTTTTCCTTTGTTAGACCAATGTGTGTGTCTGAGGTCCAGTTATGGAATATGAAAGAAAAGCATTTCGTATTAGCTTTTGTGTTGAAGAGGTTATTCGAGTAACTTAAATGCATTATAATTAGAAATTTTATCAAGCAGATTTCCTAAAACCAGCATTGCTCTGTCATTGATTGCTTTTTTTTTTCTCTTTTTTCTTTTTTTTAGCTTTAATTTTAGCTTTAGGAAAGTAGAATATCTTAATTGTTTAAAAGAAAATTTGAAAATAACCCTTCTTATTTGAATATTTTTTTTAATTTCACCAATAGGAGAGTAGTAGTGCCTTCTTGAAAATAAACCTTGAAACGGTAGATTTTTTTTTTTTTTTTTTTTTGAGATTAGCATGCCTATTTCAGTCCAAAACAGGCTCAAAAACTCTGACTCTGAATGTTTGAAATAACCACGACGTCAGTAGTAGCAACGAACAACATTTTTCAAGCAACAAATTTCATGCAAACTGGAGTTTTTTCTTTACACGATACTTTTAATATGTACGTGACACGTTCTTATTCTTTCGTTGTTAATATAATTTTCAGCCATTAACTCATTTTCCTAAGTTCAATCAGTTATGTAACCAAATAGTTGCAAAATAAAGTTCATGATTTTATCTAAATTAATAAAAGGATATCGCAACATATACTAGCAAAATAAGAAGCTGTTCTTTATATGAGATAAGAAAAAGTTCTCATAAAAAAGATGCCATTTTTCCATCAACACTTTTTTATCAGCATTTCCTGTTTGTTTTTAATACTTATTTACACCAAACTGCGAATTTCAGACGAATTTATGACTTCGGAAAGCAATATCAAATTTCCACTGCATCCGCAAGGCCTTATGTAAGCGCGTTTAGTGCCGTTCGAAAATCCTTTCACAAATATAATCAGTTGAAGTGAAAGTGCTAAAAGGTGTGTGCAACAGCAATAAAAAGAGCTAACGTCAAACGCTTTCCGAAGTTTTATGCCTTCCTTATTATTAAGTGTGAACAATTTGGTCCTGGTTTACATTATTACATAGTTTAGTAAGTACATTGATAAACAAGGTTAAAACAAATTACGGACGCGTGAATTGTTCATTATTGATTAAGAGTTTTGACGTTGAAGTTATTAAAGAACATTTTCTCCAGTCTAATCTTAGATACCAGGAAACCTAATAAGGGATAAAAGCATTTTGACATTTATTACTTAGTAAAATCTTTAAGTATGAGGTGTTTGTTAATGTCTTAAAGTATTTTTTCTTTTGGAAATAAAGACATTTTAACCCTTTAACTGTCAAGTTATTTTGATAATTTGGGTGCACAAATTGTCAATTTTTTTTAATTGCAAAAATCAAATGTTTAGCACAAAATAAAACATACTTAGTAGTTAACAAGAAGTTCTGTCAAGAACTAAACGAGCCTACTTTCCCGTACATCGACAACGGCATTCTCGCATCTGATCATTATTCTCTTGATTATCTGAAACTGAAAATTATGTCAAACATACCTTTTTAGCACATAGAGCTGATTTCGAAAAGCAAAATATACCCCTCTCATCAGATGAAATAGACACGTAAAAAGTAATTAACGAATAAATAAAGCTTTGTCGCACCTTTTAAAGAGTGCAACTGTTACAGTTCCTCCGTAGAAAAAATCCTCCATTGTTTTCAAAAAAAAATAATAATAATAATAATAATAATAAAATAAATAAATAAATAAATAAAAGTACAAAGAGCATCAAAACGTATTTTATCAAAGAAAGAAAAAAAAAGAAAAAAAAAACTCGTCCGTTAATAAAATGTCTCGAATTTCACTTTTAATCGGTTGCCAGTTGTTAAATATAAATAAAGAATAAAATGTTCTCGTGAATGAAAAATTTTTGTTACAAAAAAAATCGTCTGCCAAAAAAAAAATAATAATAATAAATAAAATAAAACAAATGAATAAATAAACAAAAAATCGTCTGCACAGTCAGTCATTTTTTTTCTGAGCCTGCATTTCCGCCACGTTTGCGGAGTCGGAGTCGGAATCAAAGTCCTCACAGAAGATTACTCAGAAAAGTACTTTACAAACACTATTTATCAAAACCATTTTCTTACAAAGTTAGTTTGAAGGAAATCCGACTTTAAGTTCAGAATCAACATTCAACTTAAATTCCCCGTAGACGCTAATGTTAATTTTTTTTTCTGAACGGTTCAATATTGAACGAAAAATGGTTCAAATCAAAAAGCGAAATATGGAAATGTATGGGAAAGCCTCTCCGAGATCTTTCAAACAAAAAAAAGTTTATTCCATTCAGACGGTTCACTCAAAAGTTATTAGGTGGGGAAAGGTTGCTTGAACGGTTCAATGTTGAACGAAAAAATGCTCAAATGGAAAATTTAAATAGGGTAATGAAGTATCCTTGCTGAGATCCTTCGAACAAAAAAAAGTTTGTTCAAATCGGATTGTTCACTCAAAAGTTAGCATCGCGGGACAGGTTGTTTGAACGGTTCAAAGTTGAACCAAAAACTGTTCAAATCGAAAAATCAAATATGGGAATGAGCTGTACTCGCCGAGATCTTTCGAACAAAAAAAAGTTTATTCCATTCGGACTGTTCACTCAAAAGTTATTAGGTGGGGAAAGGTTACTTGAATGGTTCAATGTTGAACCAAAAATGTTCAAATTGAAAATTTAAATACGGTAATAAAGTATCCTTCCCGAGATGCTTCGAACAAAAAAAAATTTGTTTAAATCGGACTGTTCATTCAAAAGTTATTAGGGGTGACAGCTTGTTTGAACGGTTCAATGTTGAACGAAAAATTGTTCAAATCGAAAATGTAGATACGGGAATGAAGTATCCTTGAAAAGATCTTTCGAATACAAAAAAAAGTTTGTTCAAATCGGACTGTTAACTAAAAAGTTAGCATCGCGGGACCGGTTGTTTGAACGGTTCAAAGTTGAACCAAAAATTGTTCAAATCGAAAAATCAAATATGGGAATGAGCTGTACTCGCCGAGATCTTTCCAACAAAAAAAAGTTTGTCCAAATCGGAATGTTCATTCAAAAGTTATTAGGGGGGGACAGACAGACCGACCGACCGACCGACCGACACACAAATTCCCCATCTCAATACCCTACTTTCAAATTTTTAATTTTTCGATATTCAATTTACCGTTTTATTTTTTTTACTTGGCGATATTTTTTGGACTTGGCGATATTTTTTTTACTTGGCGATATTTTTTGGACTTGGCGACATTTTTTAGATGCATTAAGCTACTTTTAATACTTTTTTCGTCTTTCTTTTGTTTTTAACGGGAAAGTAGGCTAAAAATTGATATTTTGAAGCACATGGTAAAATATTTAAAGTTTTGCAGCCACTGCATATTTGCTTGAGGCGGCTGCAGCATTATTTTCTAAAAATGAAAAAAATAATAGTTTTCTGAAAAATAAATAAATGAAAAAAAAATTAAATAAATAAAAGTGAATGCCTTTCAGTAATTCAGTCTTGTGTGGTATAACTGGAAACACTTTTCCAAGCACAAACCCGAGAAACAGTCGGGTTTGATAAAGAGATGAAGCCGAAATAAACGTCTTCCGATATATATTCGGGTATAACAATACGATGCACTCAAAAAAAAAACCCTCGAGTAATACTCGGGCGTGACATTTTCGAACACCAGTGCTGTGCCCGAGATTATCTCGGGCATGACAGTTAAAAGGTTAAAGCAGTAATTGGAGTCGTGATTGTAATAATGATGAAAGAATTAAGAAAAATTGAAATATTTTATTTTTAGTTAGCTTCGAGCATTATTCCACGCGAAATTAAAAGAGGATTTTAAAAAGTGAGCTTTAATGGACAGAAAAAGAGTGATTATTAAAATTAGCTTGCACTCTTTTGCGTTGGGGGCACCGAAAATGTAAATTTTGCCAAAAAGGATTTTATATTTTCTTGAATATAACAACCCTTTCGATACTTCTGAGCATACTTTTTTTACGCATATTATTGTGCAACTTTACCGCTTCAAAGCATAAAAAAAGCATTCAGAGATTAACTGAATCAAGTTTGTTTCGACTAGATCCACATATGCTTCGAGAATTTATATCTGACAAATTAAGGTTTTTTCAATTAAAGGTTGCAGCCGAATTTTGAATATCTTTCAAATGTTATACGATAATAAAAAGAAGCAATCATCAATAAATAAATAATCTTTGCATTAAAAAAAATGTGCGCTAATGTAGCATTAAATAATAATAGATATTTCTGAAATGATAGATGTACTTTTTCAGACTCAATTTTCAAGTTTATAAACGAAAATAAAAAAACGTATTCCAGATGAATTCAATTAAATGTCCTTGGTGTGAAAAATTCGTAAGCTTATTAAGTGTTAAAGAAAAATTCATGATAATCACAGTATCTCAGTGCTTTAAGTTAAATAATATTCGAAGCATACTCAGCTGTAAAATACAAATTACATATAATATCCTGTTCGAAAGAACTTGCGAAAAATGAAAGAATAAGTAAATAATAATTAAAAACAGAATGACGACTTTTCTAACATGAAGAAGTAGTTAAGTTATTTTGAAATGTGTTTATTTCTAAAGCCAGTTTCTAAAAATAAATTCTCTAACAATGACGACGAATCATGCACTCGCACTACAAAAAATGAAATGTTGTTTTTACAGTACTGGCAACCGAGGTTCCAATTTAAAGTTATAAAATGCACAGTAATAAACTAAAACTAGCAATTTTATAGTTTCCAACTGTAAAGTTAGCAGTTTTAGTTTATTGCCGCAAAATTTAGTTGCGTTACATTGTAAAAACAACAGTACAATACTGGCAGCAGAGGTTCCAGTTTAAAACTGCAAAATTTACGTTAACAAACTATTAAATTAGCACTTTCACAGTTTATTACTGTAAATTCAGCAATTTTACAGTTTAGTACAATAAAGTTAGCAATTTTGGTTTATTACTATAAAATTAGCTGTATTATACTGTAAATCTAGCAATTTTACAGTTTAGTACAATAAAGTTAGCAATTTTGGTTTATTACTATAAAATTAGCTGTATTATACTGTAAAAATAGCATTTATGTTTTACAGTGTATCTAGCAGTTACAAAGCGAATAAAAAGCCAGGGCAAAGATAAAACAACAGCAAATCTTGATTTCTCAATACGATCAACACATAAATACAAAGGTCCTTTCGTCACGTGATTGCTATTACAATCATTTGTTTTCTTGTCAATCAATCTATCGTTATTGGTGAAAACCTTTATATCTTCCTTTACCAGAAAAATGCTTACCAACAGAAAGAATTGTTAGTCATATAATGACTCCTCTATAGCCGAGCGTAAGACAAGAAAAAATGCCTAGTAACTATTTTCTTTTTGTACCCGCATGGAGCTCCTGGGCAGAAGTCTTTTCTTAACGTCAACATAAATGAATGTACATATGTCTCTAGCAACGATAGTATTTCTGACAAGTAGAGAAGAGCATACAAAAGAAAAGCTTCATATGAGACTGGAGAATAAAGCTGAAAGTTTTTAAAACTTTTTCTGAGTGCAATACGACTGTTCAATGTGTAGGGTGTATTACAGAATGCATTTTGCAGGTAAAACGGGATTGCAAAGTTTGTTTTGTTATTATACTAGAATAAACTGAAAATATTTCTTACAAAAACTGTTTTAATAATTTTTT
>JAXGGA010001168.1:85000-166219 GCA_038373865.1 Uloborus plumipes
TAGATAGCAGCTAGCTTCAGTTTTTCCTCCTTTTTTCAAATGAGTACACATTTGCCCGAAGTACGCAATTACCCCACTTCACCCTACTAAGAACATCAAACACATTTTATCAAAGAAAGAAAAAAAAAAAACTCGTCCGGTAATAAAATGTCTCGAATTTCATTTTTAATCCGTTGCCAGTCGTTAAATAAGAATAAAATTCCCTCGTGAATGAAAAATTTTTGTTACAAAAAAAAATCGTCTGCCCAAAAAAAAATAAATAAATAAAATAAAACAAAGGGTCATTCCACGTCAAATCGCCTAAATCTATGTGCCGTCATGTCTCGGATTTTGTTCAATATTTTTTTACGGATAGATACCTATGAGATAAACTCAAATTAATTTTTTTAGATTTTTTGAATAAAAATTTAGGGTTGTAGAATTTTTTGAAATTTTGATTTTTTCAGAATTTTTGCTTTTTTATTTTTGGTATGCATTTTGAAAAAGCTCTATAACTTCCTCATTTTTCATTCAATTAAGCCAGTTTACGTATCATTTTAAAGCTAGTTATTTTTTCCTTCAATATTAGTGACAAAAATGAGATTGTGAAAAATAGAATTTTGCCAATGGTCGTCTGAAGTCAGATTTCGTGTTTTTTCAATTGGTATGTTCGATAGGTCATATCTCCGTAGTACCAACTAAGAACTGCCCAATTTTTTTTTTCAGTGATGAAAACATCATATACTTTTTATGTATAAAAAATTAGGAGGGTGTTTTTCGTTGTTTTGGAATAAAAAATTCAAGTGTGTTTTTTCAGTTGGTATGATCAATAGGTCGTATCTCCGGACTACCAACTAAGAACTGCACAACACTTTTTTTCTGTTATGACAACATCATACCCTTTTTATGTATAAAAAATTAGAAAGGTGGTTTTTGTAGTTTTGGAATAAAAAAATCAAACGTGTTTTTTCAGTTGGTATGATCAATAGGTCATATCTCCGGATTACCAGTTAACAACTGCGCCATTTTTAGCCTACTTTCCCGTTAAAAATAAAAGAAAGACGAAAAAAGTATTAAAAGTAGCTTAATGCATCTAAAAAATATCGCCAAGTCCAAAAAAAATCGCCAAGTTAAAAAAAATATCGCCAAGTTGAAAAAATAAAGAGGTAAAAGGAATATCGAAAAATTAAAAATTTGAAAGTAGGGTATTGAGATGGGGAATTTGTGTGTCGGTCTGTCGGTCGGTCGGTCGGTCTGTCGGTCGGTCGGTCTGTCGATCGGTCGGTCTGTCGGTCTGTCTGTCCCCCCCTAATAACTTTTGAATGAACATTCCGATTTGGACAAACTTTTTTTTGTTGGAAAGATCTCGGCGAGTACAGCTCATTCCGATATTTGATTTTTTGATTTGAACAATTTTTGGTTCAACTTTGAGCCGTTCAAATAACCGGTCCCGCGATACTAACTTTTTAATGAACAGTCCGATTTGAACAAACTTTTTTTTGTTGGAAAGAACTTTTCAAGGATACTTCATTCCCGTATTTACATTTCCGATTTGAACAATTTTTCGTTCAACATTGAACCGCTCAAGCAAGCTGTCACCCCTAATAACTTTTGAGTAAACAGTCCGAAAAAAAAATGACTGACTGTGCAGACGATTTTTTGTTTATTTATTCATTTGTTTTATTGAATTTATTATTATTATTATTATTTTTGGCAGACGATTTTTTTGTAACAAAAATGTTTCATTCACGAGGGCATTTTATTCTTTATTTATATTTAACAACTGGCAACGGATTAAAAGTGAAATTCGAGACATTTTATCAACGGACGAGTTTTTTTTTTCTTTTTTTTTTTTTTTTCTTTCTTTGATAAAATGTGTTTTGATGTACTTTGTACTTTTAATTTTTGTTTGAAAACAATTGAGGAATTTTTCTACGGAAGAACTGTAACAGTTACATTCTTTAAAAGGTGCGACAAAACTTTATTTATTCATTTATTTACTTTTTATGTGTCTATTTCATCTGATGAGAGGGGTATATTTTGCTTTTAGAAATCAGCTTCAAGTGCTAAAAAGGTATGTTTGACATAATTTTTAGTCTTAGATAATCAAGAGAATAATGATCAGATGCTAGAATGCCGATGTCGATGTACGGGAAAGTAGGCTCGTTTAGTTCTTGGCAGAACTTCTTGTTAAATTTCCGATTTGAACAATTTTTCGTTCAACATTGAACCGTTCAAACAAGCTCTCACACCTAATAACTTTTAAATGAACAGTCCGATTTAAACAAACTTTTTTTTGTTCAAAAGATCTCGGCAAGGATGCTTCATTACCGTATTTAAATTTTCAATTTGAACATTTTTTTCGTTCAACATTGAACCGTTCAAACAACCTTTCCCCACCTAATAACTTTTAAGTGAACCGTCTGAATTGAATAAACTTTTTTTTGTTCGAAAGATCTCGGAGAGGCTCATTCCTATATTTCACTTTTCAATTTGAACCATTTTTCGTTCAATGATGAACCGCTCAGAAAAATTTTTAACATGAGCGCCTACAGAGAAATTTAAATTGAATGTTGATTCTGAACTTCAAGGCGGATTTCCTTCAAACTAACTTTGTAAGAAAATGGTTTTGATAAATAATGTATTGTAAAGTACTTTTCTGAATAATCTTCTGTGAGGACTCTGATTCCGACTCCGACTCCGCAAACATGGCGGAAATGCAGGCTCAGAAAAAATGACTGACTGGGCAGACGATTTTTTGTTTATTTATTTATTTGTTTTGTTTAATTTATTATTATTTTTTTTTTATCAGACGATTTTTTTTTTGTTAACAAAAATTTTTCATTCACGAGAGCATTTTATTCCTTATTTATATTTAACAACTGGCAACGGATTAAAAATGAAATTCAAGACATTTTATTAACGAACGAGTTTTTTTTCTTTCTTTGATAAAATGTGTTTTGAAGTTCTTTGTTCTTTTATTTTATTTATTTATTTTTTTTTCTTTTGAAAACGATTGTGGAATTTTTCTACGGAAGAACTATAACAGTTACATTCTTTAAAAGGTGCGACAAAACTTTATTTACTCGTTTCTTTACTTTTTACGTGTCTATTTTATCTGATGAGAGGGGTATATTTTGCTTTCAGAAATCAGCTTTAAGTGCTATAAAGATATGTTTGACATAATTTTTAGTTTCAGATAATCAAGAGAATATTGATCAGATGCTACAATGCCGATGTCGATGTACGGGAAAGTAGGCTCGTTTAGTTCTTGACAGAACTTCTTGTTTTTTCTATAATGAAAACATCATAATGTTTTTATGATCAAGATATTAGAAGGGTGTTTTTTGTTGTTCTGAAATTTTAAAAAATATTGAATTTTTGAAACAAATTTCTTTAAATATCAAGTTTTCGATAAGTTTAAAAACTCCGTAAAATTAAAAACTATGCTATCACAAGGAAGACCACGACATGGCAGCTGAATGGCATTTCTTTGCCACGAGTCGTGGCAAGAATGCATGCGATGGAGTAGGGGGCACAATAAAACGGCTTGCAATAAGACTAAGAGCAAGTCTTCAAAGAACTGTCGAAGGACAAATTTTTAAATGCACATGATCTATTTCATTTTGCCTCTCAAAACATAAAGGGGTTACAGATGTTTTTCGTTACAGCAATGGAAGTGGTTGCAAATGAAGATTTTTTAAAGCAAAGATATGAACGAGCCTTAAGAATAGCAGGCAGCAGAGATAATTACTTCTTCAAGCCATTAGACACGAAGGGTATATTAGTGAAGAAGGTTTCTGTGCTTGAAAAACCTTTTGTTGCCACTGTCGGAACATCGTATAAATAAAGATTGTTATTCATGAAATTTTTATGCTTTCATTTGATAACAAATTATAAAATGTTAGGTAGATTTCAGAATAATGGAAACCAAATATAAAATTTTTCCAACCACCAAGAACTCGCGAGTCTTTCTTTGTCAAACTATGAATGAAAGTATATTTAAAGACATTTCAGTTTACTTTATCGTAATTCCTATCGGTTGATGGAGTGGCTAGCAAATAATTACTGAAGAGTAAAATAATTATGCAGTGACTTTTCAGACCAAAGCATGCAAGCAATAGAACAATATAAAACTACCATCAAGTATTTTAATGTAATAAATAGGATACATTTTCATCTGCTTGTGACGTGTGATGCTGAGTGAATCTCAAATTTAAGTTTGAAAAAAACATGTTATATTTTTATTTCAAAATAACAAAAAAAAAAAAACGTCGTTCTAATTTCTTGATCATAAAAACATCATGATGTTTTCATTATGGAAAAAAAATGGAGCAGTTGTTAACTGGTAATCCGGAGATATGGCCTATTGATCATACCAACTGAAAAAACACGTTTGATTTTTTTATTCCAAAACTACAAAAAGCACCCTCCTAATTTTTTATACATAAAAAGGGTATGATGTTGTCATAGCAGAAAAAAAGTGTCGTGCAGTTCTTAGTTGGTAGTCCGGAGATATGACCTAGTGATCATACCAACTGAAAAAACACACCTGAATTTTTTATTCCAAAACAACAAAAAACACCCTCCTAATTTTTTATACATAAAAAGTATATGATGTTGTCATCACTGAAAAAAAAATTTGTGCAATTCTTAGTTGGTACTCCGGAGATATGACCTGTTGAACATACCAATTGAAAAAACACGAAATCTGACTTCAGACGACCATTGGCAAAATTTTATTTTTCACAATCTCATTTTTGTCACTAATATTGAAGGAAAAAATAATTAGCTTTAAAATGATACGTAAACTGGCTTAATTGAATGAAAAATGAGGAAGTTATAGAGCTTTTTCAAAATGCATACCAAAAATAAAAAAGCAAAAATTCTAAAAAAATCAAAATTTCAAAAAATTCTACAACCCTAAATTTTTATTCAAAAAATCTAAAAAAATTAATTTGAGTTTATCTCATAGGTATCTATCCGTAAAAAAATATTGAACAAAATCTGAGACATGACGGCACGGCCGACTATTTAAATTAGGCGATTTGACGTGGAATGAGCCCAAATGAATAAATAAACAAAAAATCGTCTGCACAGTCAGTCATTTTTTTGAGCCTGCATTTCCGCCATGTTAGCGGAGTCGGAGTCGGAATCAGAGTCCTCACAGAAGATTATTCAGAAAAGTACTTTACAATACATTATTTATCAAAACCATCTTCTTACAAAGTTAGTTTGAAAATAATCCGCCTTTAAGTTCAGGATCAACATTCAACTTAAATTTCCCCGTAGGCTCTAACGTTAAGCTTTTTCTGAACGGTTCAACATTGAACAAAAAATGGTTCAAATCAAACAGCGAAATATGGGAATGAGCCTGTTTGAGATCTTTCGAACAAAAAAGAAAGGTTTATTCAATTTGGACGGTTCACTTAAAAGTTATTAGGTGGGGAAAGGTTGCTTGAACGGTTCAATGTTGAACGAAAAAATGTTCAAATGAAAAATTTCAATACGGTAATGAAGTATTCTTGCTGAGACCCTTCGAGCAAAAAAAAAAAGTTTGTTCAAATTGGACTGTTCACTCTAAAGTTATTAGGGGTGACAGCTTGTTTAAACGGTTCAATGTTGAACGAAAAATTATTCAAATTGGAGATGTAAATACGGGAATGAAGTATCCTTGATAAGATCTTTCGAACAAAAAAAAAAGTTTTTTCAAATCGGACTGTTCACTAAAAAGTTAGTATCGCGGGACAGGTTGTTTGAACGGTTCAAAGTTGAACAGAAAATTGTTCAAATCGAAAAATCAAATATGGGAATGAGCTGTACTCGGCGAGATCTTTCCAACAAAAAGAGTTTATTCAAATTGGAATGTTCATTCAAAAGCTATTAGGAAGGGGGGGCAGACAGACCGACCGACCGAATGACGCACAAATTCCTCATCTCAATACCCTACTTTCCAATTTTTAATTTTTCAATATTTATTTTACCTTTTTGTTTCTTCTTGACTTTTTTATGGACGATATTTTTTGAACTTAGCGACATTTTTTAAATGCATTAAGCCACTTTTAATACTATTTACGTTTTTCTTTTATTTTTAACGGGAAAGTAAGCTAAAAAGCTATAGCTTTGCGCTTAAATTAGGCAAAATGAGAAACAACGTTTAAAAGCAGAAATAAGATTGAAAGTTTTAAAAGGGTCAAACATGTTTCGGAGGCAAGAGCCTCTTTCTTCAGTGCCCGGCAAGCAAATGGAATGAAACAAGGTCATGGAAGAGTTTAAAGACGAAAAAGGAAAGAAGATAGACTAGACATATGTCAGCATGTGCGGAGGTAATATTTGACGTATCAGAATATGTAAATGTGAGCCAATCGATTAAGATTTAAGAGATATGCGGAACAGCAAAAGATTCATTACAGAGATTATTCAAATTTTTTTGAGAATAAAAGGCTTTTAGAAAATCTAATTCACTTATAGTAGTAGTCTGCAAATGATTTTGGCTTCTGGCAAAACAAAATTATGCCCTGTGTCCCAACAATATTTGGCTATAGAAGATATTTTGGCTATAGAATTTGAAAGTATTTCTTAGAAGCAATTGTATTCAGCAGTTCAAGTTCTATCACCTTTTCCGTTTTTTAAAAAGCTATCATATTATAAGGGTATTCATAGCTTCATAAATACCATAGTTCCTATTAAAGTACTCCTTTTAAGGAAGAATTTGTAGATATTACGAAATAAGTGGCATACCTATATGAGAATTAAAACTAAAATGAAAATAGTTTAAATGAAATGTTTAAAAGTTTAATATTAAACTGTTGGAAGTCTTATATGAATTTCTACAAAACTTTTATATTAAACTTTTAAGTATTCAATATGAAAATGTAAAATGTTTCATATTGAATTTTTAAAATCCGACATTGCACATGTGCGGCCCATAAAATCAAACTATCAAAGTGATTTTCTGAAAATATGAATATTTTTTGAGGCGTTTATGAATTTTTTTAATGCAAATAAAGGCAATTTCCATTGTATTATTGTAGAGATTTGACATTTGTAACTAAAGAACACCGTCAAGTGCAACAAGATCGTATTAAATATGGACTTTAAAAAAAAAGAACATCTTGCATTTTCGGAATATTTTAAACAATTTATTGTATAAAAACGTAAATTCTATTGATAAATTTAAAGTAACCAGAACGGAAGATAAATTGAATATTAAAATCGAAAAGATTCCATACATCTTATAAATGCTTTATAAATTGAAGGGGCAAGTGGATAAAGGTGATATGTTATATTTGAATTTCACCGATTTACACAAATTCAAATTAGAGTGTGTTCGATTGTGTTAGCTCACAAACACAATTGAAGGGACAACTGAATAAAGTTGACATGTGACATTTTTTTTAATTTCTAGAAAAAGCTTTCAAAAGAAAAACTATTACCGTTTGACCTTCCTTCATCCATGGTAAAAGTATGTTTTTCCAAAATTATAACATATCACCTTTATCCACTTGCCCCTTCAGTTATACTTGTAAGCAGATTTGCGCTTACACAACATTTATATTGTTCCTACTACAATTTTCGACGCTGATTTTTAATATTTGATGGGAATTTTTCCGTCACCCACAGCGATCATAGAACTTAGGCTTTTTATTTCAGACCATGTGTTTCTATACCTCTTGATATTAAAAACGCAGAATTCACTATCAGAATCCTGCGGTACTAGATACTTAGATTTGCTGTTAGTGAAAATAACTGGGTAATAAAAACCTAATTTTGTTCTGGAAGAATTTGCTTTATACGCAATTTCTCAATAAAAACATAGTAACTATGCTTCTAAATTTTTTAAGCATAAATAGCATTTTAGAGAATGTTGTACATTTAATTATTAATAGTTAATGTCATTTTTATTTCCCCACTGATCAATTTTATTGATGCTTTTTGCTGCATCATTGTTTTCCAATGAACCTCATTTTTGCTTGAATCATTTCAGTATCGCATTTCTTCTGAAGTCTTATTTTATGTAGTATAAAATATTTATATGAATGTGTAATAAAATATTTATTGCGCAGTTCAAACTCAACAAGCGTTTCTTGTATACAAGCTGAAAAAACAAATTCTATCCTACATTTTATTATTGAGTGCATGTATAATATTGTTGTAAAATAGTTTTGTATATGTGTCGTTCATTGTAAGAGTGGTATAACTCTATATTTTTAAAATACGTATTTGCTTTCTAAATGGTACCACATTCAGTTACATTTTAATCAGCTTATACACGAAGCATATCACTTTTGGAAACATACTCGTAAATATCTAAAGACTAACAGTAACTTAACACTTTTGTACTTGTTCTCCCAAAAGAAAAATTTGCAAAGAGCTTTACATAAACAGGCGTAGTAAAATTATTTACAAAGAGTTACTCCACTTTTTCAAAGAACGACACATATTAAGTACGTTGAATAGCACATCACTTCAGAATAATTTTGAATGTGTAGTTTATAAAAAAATGGGAGAAATCAAAATCATAGCAGTATCTAAATGCGTGTCTCTGAAATCCTCGCAAACGGTCCCACAATTAAATAAGATATTTCCTTTCTAGGTTGCAAAAAACAAACTGGTTTTTACTGACAGCAAAGGTTTCAGTTTAAAACCGTAAAATGAAGTAATAAACTGTATAATTAGAAATTTTACAGTTTATTACTGTAAAGCAGCAATTTTAGTTTATTAGTGTAAAGTTAGCAATTGTACGGTTTTTTACTGTAAAATTAGCAAGTTTTACAGTTTTTTACTATCAAATTAACTGTATTATTCTGTAAAAACAACATATATTTTTTACAGTATAGCCAAAAACTCGGAAATAAAAAATACATCCAAAATTTTAAAGCAGATAAATTTTAAGTGACATGGCCTTTAACGAAATTGCTTCTCCAATGGTTGAGTTAAAACTTGTTTCTGCAGAAGTTGTAAAAAAGAAATACATCTCGTTAAAGTATGAAATCCCATTCCTACGCACACGAGAAAAGTAACTTCTACTACGTGAAATTATATCTTTAATTCAGTTTTATGAAACCACGAATGCTCAAGATAAATGTCCAGTGTTATGTTTCCTTTCATGTCTTATGGCATTTAAAATTAAAGTAGAGGACATCTGAAAAATAGTTTTCTCGAGGGTTTCAGAAGAAAACTGGAAAAAGCATTTTTGGACTTCTATACGTTACTTTGCTCTATTGAAGTATTCATTACTCATATAAAAGTAACTTTTCTCTCTAACAGCGGGTGTAAAAAATAAATAATAAGTATCATTTTGTTTTCTCCTTCACTGCAAAAAAACATTTTGTACGGTGGGGAATGTTACTTTTCGATCAAACTGACATTTCTAGCGGTGTATTAATATCCCTCTAACTGAACGAAGCATTTTTTTTGTGAATGATTTATTCCTTTTTTTTTTCAAAAGATACTATTCAGAGAAATGTTTTACTGTTTAAATTATTTAGCATGCAGTTCTTCCCCCCTTCCCCCGGTCTCCTTATAGGGGAGAGGTCCCGGAAAAGTTTCTCGAAAGGATTTGAAGAATAACTTTTCGTAAACTTAATAATTCACAATGTGTGTCTCATTGAAGCCATTGAATCCACTAGCTGCTGTTTTTTATATTATTATTATTTGTAGGTACACATAGACGTCGGAGAGTGTTTTTCGTACTGTCAAATTTGCTTTAACGAAACGTGATAAATCTTGTAAAATCTCAGAAGCACTTTTAAGATATGCAAGAATCTCTTTATTTTTTCCTCTAGAATTGATCGTAAGAGAGCGATTGGTCGTTTTTAGAAATGGATTCAAAATCAACAAGGTCTTGCAAGTACTTTTCTGGGTTCACTTTTATCTCTTGTGTTTCCATCTGGAAATTATATACATATCAATAAAATGCCACTTATAATTGAGCACTCTTTGCGTAGAATAGACGCTTGTTTGATTTTTAAAAATCGAAAGAATATACTACACTACATCACCAACGCTTTCAAAAATTTAGAGGGGGGCCTTTAAAATTCGTAATTTTTGATAACTATGCATTACTTTTCTTAATTTCTATACTGATTGATTCAATAAGATAGTTGAAATACATGAATGGGGAATTTAAAAATTGAGAAATTACAGATTAAGTTGCCTTAAATGGGTGTATCATTAAAGCATGATTTTCATTAAACAGAAATTATTAACGAGTTATATTATGCTGTGTTAATGATGCATGTAACTATAGAGGAATGTTCTTAAAATGTAAATATTCTCCATAATAACTTTCAAGGTATTTTGCGTCGCTTCTCACATCGATAAAATTCTTGATTTTTTTATCTGCCCATACGTTACGTGTTTTGCATGAATATCGTTTGAAGAAGATTCATTGCTCTAACAGAGACTTAGGCGTTTGCTTTGTCTAAGAAAAATTGCCTTTTCCAAGAAGAACGCCAAGAAGTAATGCTCTTGGGTGAAGCCAATAAATTAAGTTCTGCGGGCACTAAAGGCAATACGGAAAGATCTGTACTCCGAACACAGGCAAATCAGACGTTCGTGATCTCATCTTATGTGCCTCTCAAAGATGAAAGCTTTTGTTTCTCCTAACAATATAAATCAGAGACGTGTCGCGCTTAGGTAATATTTATGCTGAAGTGAGAGCGATCGTTGAAAAAGTAGACACTTTTTACTTTCATAACCTATCAACAGAATTTTTTTTCATTAGTGGCGCTTAAATGTGAAATGCAGTATAATAAAAAAAGATCTCAAAAACGAAAGTGTTTTTGAAGAAAGATTTTTGAATATAAATGTTGAAAGAGATAGCAAAAGGAAGCATGGGTCAGATTTAAAATAACCGAAACCCCAATTTCGGAGCACATTAAAACTGAGTATAAAAAGGATCTTTTCTTGAAATTTATTACAATCACAAAGTCTCTATAAAATTCAGGGTAGAACTAAAGAAAGTAGAGGAATCAATATATTTCAAAAAGAAACATCTCTCCAAAAGGCTACCTATAACGATCACACATTTCGTTCGTTATCATTATTAGTATTGTTGTTTTTATTATTATTGTTGTTATTGTTATTATCATTATCATCATTATTATAAATCTCCTGTAGTCTTCTTTTTTTGAGCAATAGGATTATTTACTTTTCACTTTTAATGTTCAAATCCTTATTCAAAATAGAGCAGTGCCGATTCTTCTATTTTTCCGAAGGTGACGCAGAACTTGAAACTTACCTTTCTTCAAGTTTTTATGCTACTTTTCAGCAAAATTAACACAGAAATAGGGTGACTTTGCTAGCTCCAGAAACTTCCACCAGAGAGAAAAGTCCTCAACTTGCTCCACCTAGATTCGGTACTGCAATAAAGACACCGATACATAGATAGTTTTGGAAAACCTAGTAATACACCCTGAAAAAATCGAAACATTCATAAAAAAAAACTGAAGAGTTTGTGTACCTAATTTCTCCCAGTAGCATAGCTGGAAAAAAAACAGGAAAGCGTCCCGCTAAAAGTCAGTAACCTTCCTGAAATACCCCTGGAACCTTTCTGAAGCATTAAGAAACTTTCCCAAAAAATGGTAATGTATCTAGAGTAAATAGGCACCGTCGGAAAAAAACTTGGATATGTTTATAGCTTGGCACCTTCCTGATTTATTGGAAAAGCTCCTGAAACAAATATAGACTGAAGCAAACGCAGAATAACAAGAAAATATCGAACATCTGATTTGCTTGCGATATTTGAAACACTTTAAAAAGAACGATGCAATATCGCAATTGATACTATATTTGGTTAATCTGTGCTTTAGGTACCCTTTTCTCGCTAAATGGGCGATAGGCGTGCCAAGCGTGGTAACCCTGACTATTTTGCGTAGTTTCTCTCGGAGCTTTCAATTCCGCGAGACACGCAAAAACGCGCCAGTTGGTGACTTTTTGAAAACGCGCCAAGTAGGGTCCCAAAGCACATTTTCACCGGGAAAAAGACAGGGATGCCAAAGAATTGAAACAGAAAAATACTACGCCTCCTCTAAAAAATACTACTACTGTTTCCAAACGCTGCCAAAATCAATATTGCTGAAATGCGAAATCTATGAATATGAAAAAAAAAATCCACCAAATTTTTTAATTAAGTCATTAGTATATTGGAAACAGGGTTGCCAGAAAAATACTACGCTCCTTATTTGGGCCGAAAAAATACTACCGTTGTATCAAAAATACTACGTCTGGCAACGCTGGAAAAAGAACGAAACAAAAATAAGTATGAACAAGTAACCATGGTAACAACATGAAAAGGTGATTTCCGTTGATAAAGTAATTCATTTCATTTCTATTTTCAAACAAATTTTATTCTCGGCTCAACCACTTTAGAATCGATTGGCTTGCTTTACTGAAGGTAAGCCTTGAATTCCGGGATTCTAAAAACAAATATTACAGCTCTCCTGATGATCGTAGAAACTTCGAAAAAACTTCATTTTATGCAGAAAATTTCAAGCTTTCGAATGACATGAGACTTGAAATTGTGTATGAAATATTTTTTCCCTATTTTATCGAATTTCCGCTAAGAATTCGAATAGAAAAAGAACGAAATGGAATTTTCGAAAAATCGCTTCGAGGTGCAAAACTACATGCTACAAACTAATTTTGTGCCAAGTGGCATGGAAATCTACCGAATGGTTTTGGCGCTACGCGCGTAACAGACAGAAAGACAGACAGAAAGAAAGAAGGAAAGACAGACCCACCTTCAGCTTTATTATTAGAAGAGATAGAGAAGAGATAGAGACGATAAATATTTTTATATACTATTGATATATTTTTTAATTATTATTGTGCACATCTTACTGCATAGCTAATTTACTTTTTTAATGAATTTTTCAGGCATCATGTTGTCGCTATTCAAATATTGCAAATTATGAGTGCTCTTTCCGTAAAATATTTAGTGTGAAAAAAACATCACACTCTCTAATATTTATAAAAATCCGAAGAAAAGAATTCTGAATATTATGCCAAAATAAAATTTTTGAAAACATTTTGAAAACAAACAACATTATGTTATAAAACACAAGACGTTATTTGCGCGCCTAGGAGGAGGGGGACCCAAGCAGCACAAAGGCGTTCAAAACACGTTCTGCAACACGTACAGAGCTCACCAGCCGGCACGTTCAAAACACGTTATCGCAGCACGTGTTGTCAACGTCTATGTGTCTCATCGATCGATGGTAATATGACACGTCGAAATCTGGTGTTGACCACCTTTTTTTGTCCCAGTTTTGAACGTGGAATGATAGGTTATATTTAGGTTCTGGAAATACGTTTGTTTTCTGTGCTCCCCAGCTAAAAAAGCATACTACGTATACCCCCCTATCCGGGGCCGTGACGTGTTTTTTCGTGACGTCATTTTTGATCCATGATCGTCGCCATCTTGGTTTTAATTATTTAATTACTTAATTAATTTATTTAATTTAATTATTGATTGTTTAATTACTTTGAATTTAATATATTCATTCCACGGGATTCGAACGTGGGTCCCTTGCGACTCCAGCAGGCGACGCTAACCACTAGACGCTACTTGATCTTATCAAGGGAGAAAAATAATACTTTAAAAGGAAATTTTTTGCAGGAGGCGCCATCTATGAAAGACTAAGGGCGTAAATCATATCATTTTATTAGTATGAATACAATGTTTTTTTACTGAAATGCATTCAAATCTGATTAGGATCTTGGGAGAAAGAGTTGTTTAGGATTCAATTCACGACCTCAATTCTGAGAAATTAAGCACCTCCTTAAGCACTGAAATGATACCGTGATAATATTACTGTTTTTGCACGTCAAATATCACGTTCCTTAAGCACTGAAATGACACCGTGATAATATTACTGTTTTTACACGTCAAATATCACGTTCCTTAATCACTGAAATGACACCGTGATAATATTACTGTTTTTACACGTCAAATATCACGTTCCTTAAGCACTGAAATGACACTGTGATAATATTACTGTTTTTACACGTCAAATATCACGTTCTTTAAGCACCGAAATGACACCGTGATAATATTACGGTTTTCGCACGTCAAATATAACGTTCAAGGGACACTTAGCACCGTTATTTGACCAATAACACCATTTTTGCACCAAATTTGAACGTTCTGGTGCTGCTGGGGGAAATAGAGAGAAAGTTTCTTAAAGTTGTGTTCCAAAAATTTTATTTTTACTTCAAAGTTTTCACAAAACGTTGTCAAATTAGGTGCACATGATGAATTGCAATTTTACCTTCACTGCGAACTTTTCTCAAAAAAGATCTCTAAAATTAGTAGCTGATTAAAATCAAGGCTCCCTTCATCGCATATTAACACTAAAAATGGAGCTTATTAATTTTAGAACATGAAATATTGAATTTCCTTTGAAGAAACAATGAATATTCATGGCATCGCCTTAATGGGATAAGTGCATAAGTCAAGACGGTGAAGCAAAAAGTAAAAAAAAAATAAATAAATTATTAAGATCGTAGGATTATGATATCAAATTTCAGGGTTAACTAATTTGTTCTTCCGCGAAGAATTATTAGCCATTGCTACGCATAATTTGATTTAAAGTTTGCTATATTTGTTTAGAGAAGGAAAAAATATTTTTCAGTCAGTTTTTTTAGTTTCGGAAGCAAAATTAATGGAACTAATGATGGTGTTAAGGATAATTTTGTATAACATGCCAAAAAAATAAAATCTGGTATGGACCCCACACTACTTCCTTCTACGTGTAAATTTCTTAGTAGTTGCCTTAAGTGTTACAAAAAGTGCTTGGAGTAAGCAAGGTAATAATTTAAATATTTACACCCCTAATCTGCCACAAAACAGTGCAGAAAAATGTTTTACAATGGTTAATTTTCTAAAATATTGCCGATTTTAACATCATTCAGTAAATTTTTCGCAAAATATCGCCAATAGCGCCAAGTTGAACCCAAATTCAAAAAAAAATTTTGTCGCCAAATTTGTCGCCAACTTGGCGATATGTCACCAAGTTGGCGTCAAACACTTGGCGACATATCGCCAAGTGGTCGCGCCAATTCTTATTACTTGAGTCTGCATTGAAATTAACACTGATATACCCCAAAAAAGAGGTAAAACACCCCTTGAGAACATTCGAATGCAACCACAAGGGAAGGTGCACAACTAGACCATCCTCAGAGCCTACATACCAAGCTAGAAGCTGCTACGGCATATAGTTTTTGAGTTATGCGACATACATACATACGCTCATACATACATACGCTCATACATACATACGCTCATACATACATACGCACATACATACATACGCACATACATACATACATACATACGCACATACATACATACATACATACGCACATACATACATACATACATACGCACATACATACATACATACATACGCACATACATACGCACATACATACATACATACATACATACATACATACGCACATACATACGTACATACAGACGTCACGAGAAAACTCGTCATATTAACTCGGGGGTGATTGAAAAGGATCTTTCGGCTGTTTATATGTTGGTAGGTACATATGAACGTGCTGACAGGTCGAAAAAACTACTGTACATTCATTCGGGGATGAGCAAAATGAAAATTTAGACCCAAATTTGAGTGAATTTTTTTTCGCGATCACAATACTTCCTTTACTACGTAAAAGGAAGTAAAAATCTTGATTTCTGTTCAATTAATCTAATCAATTTTTCAAAAATGTTTTCATAGTTATGAGAAACAGCGCGTGTGTGTTTATGTGTGTATTGTAGACATCTCTTCACTTTTAATTAATGCCGCACTATTTTTTGATAATATAATATAATACTAATATTATGAGTTCTAAAAATTGCTTCCTTTTATATTTGTTTCGATGTTTATGCAAAATTTAAAGCCTATAAAAATAGTTTCTTCATAGGGTTATGTATTTCTAGAGTGATAAAAGGTTTTTTTCAGTCATTTATCAGTGAACTTAGAGATATTCTCACTGAGTAATATTTATAATGTCAGATTACCTCCCATCTTAACTCCGTTTGACTACACTGCACTGCAAAAAATAAACTTGTTTTTACAGTATAATACTGGCTTGCACGGGATTCAGTTTAAAACTGCAAAATGCACAGTAATAAAGTGTAAAACTAGCAATTTTACAGTTTATTACTGTGCATTTTAGAGTTTTATACTGGAACCGCGGCTGTCAGTATTATATTGTAAAAACAACAGTTTATTTTTCGCAGTTAGGGTTACATAGAATATCTATTAATAGATGTTTAATTTGGTAGTAGGCTATGTTTATGTAGTGTTTAATTTGTCATTAATGGTCAAATTCAATTATGTATTACCTTAACAATAATTAATATTCATGTTGATGTCCCACATTTTTCATTAAAATTATTTTCATAGGTGCTGCATAGAACAATATTTAAAGCAATTCACAAACTTAAATTTCTGTGATTCCGATGCAAAAGTATTTAGATTTTGAGATAATCTCTAAATGACATACAAGACGGCCTTTTCCTTTGCCTTAAAAAATCTATATTTCATATGCGTGAAAATATATTCAGCAGTTTTTTTTTTTTTTTTTTTCGGAAATCAAGGTGAAGCTACATTTTGATTGTCGAGGTGTTACATTGACTTGCCCCGAGGGCTGCATGCCTAAGGTAAACTTATAAAAATGCTAATTTTTTGCGTTCTGCTGCTTGCGTTCTAAGCTCTGTCGGAAACTTGAAAAAAAAAATGCATTCGATGTGGAAATTCTAATATGAAAAGACTTTTAAACGATTTTCTTATGCCTTAATAATACAATGTTTTCGTACCATAGCTGAAGGACAGTTTCCAGAAAGCTTTTTTTTTTCTTTTCAACTTCTTCAAGTTTTCAAAAATAATTTTTGAAAATTTATATATTTCAGTTATTGGTCTGTACAATATATTTTGGATAAAATCGAATTCTGTATGCAAAAAATGTGGTTTAATATTTTTGAAATATGCTGCAATAATGGATATTGAAACGTAAAATATAAATTTCATGAGAAGGAAAACCGTTTATACTTTGTATATTGCTTTCAAAATTCTACAAATAACATATGTAGCATTTTATTCTATTTTAGGATATTGCTCGATCCATTTGCAAAAAATGAGATGTTTTGACTCATATATGTACGTTCTATTCCCGGAATTTTAAGCGTTGACGTCTATATGAACATAAGGAATCATTTCGTGTCAAAATATGAAATATCCGTTTTTGAATTAACCTTCAATGATTCAATTTGGAACATTTTTATCGTAGTAAAATGAAGGAATAAAATAATACAAAGCAAAACGCGATTATCTTTTTAAAACATAGTAAAAAGTAATTATGAAATATAAAACTCTTTTGAATGCTAATTTGTAGTAATAGTTGAGGAAAAGAATTCATTTCGTACATGCTCGAATCGATTACTTTAAAAATGTTTTTGGAAAAAAAATAGAACCGACTTCAGTTGGAAATAGCTCTAAAAAATAAAAAACAATTTTTTTCTTTTAACACCATCGAAACTACTTTTAAACATAAGTTTTGAAGTCGGCGCAAAAACGATAGGTAAAATGATATTTAACCATATTTTGCCGACATTTTTCAGAGAAACCATTGAAAATTAAAATCAGAATATTTGTACCATTTCACGAAGGTGTGATAATCAATAAAATGTATGTGAATGCTGTTAAAGAACCTGGATCCATTAAAATTTATATTTATAGTTGAATTGTTAGTTGCGTATAATTCTATACATTGTTTTTGCGCCGACTTCAAAACTTATGTTTAAAAGTAGTTTCGATGGTGTTCAAAGAAAAAAATTTTGTTTTACTTTTTAGAGCAATTTTCGACTGAAGTCGGTTCTATTTTTTTTTTTCCAAAAATATTTTATTTCATTCTTTTTAGTGTAAATGCACTTAAAATAATCAAAATATAGTTTAAAAACTAAAAATTACGCTTTTAAATAAAGTTCAGAATAAAGTTTAAATTTAGTTGAATTTTATGTTTGATTTAGTTAAGTCTTCATTCAAAATTCTTATTATCATTATTATTACTGTTTCATATCAACCACGTTTTGTAACAATGGATTTCATATTTAATCATTTAGGACAAATCACTTTAAATTTTAATACTTATTAATTGATATCTTCGTTAATTAAAATCGCATAATTATATGAATTGAATCTAATGAAACCTGAAAAATTACGAATCTATCGGTACCTGGTTCGACTTTCACTTCATTAGCGTTCAGGAGAAAGAAGCAAGACATAGAAAGATACTCAATTTTTAATGTAAGTAGATAGTTTGAAACAAAGTATACATTCAAAATTGGTCATTATTACGATTACTGTGATCCCGATTTATTTTTTGAAAGATTTCTGCAGGTTCCCGTTATCGAACCCGGACCACCAGGCGATGGGACCAATCGGAAAAGAAACCCTTTCTAACAAAAAAAAGAATTTTCGAAATCGGTCTAGGCGTCTTCGAGTAATCTTATAACATACAAAAAAAAAAAAAATCTCCGACGAATTGTATAACCTCCTCCTTTGTTGAAGTCGGTTAATTATATCTCCCCAAAAACAACAGTGTTGTAAAAAAATCCCCCGCCAAGAAAACCTTAAATACTCAGCCTTAAAAAGTTATGATATCGAGTTTTCCCGCCAAGTTTGTGCCAAACTACAACTGACCTGTATGTATAGTTCTTTTAAATTGTTTTCAGTTTTGCCAGGCGGGAAGCTTTGTCTTGTGAGGTGGTTGCTTAATGAGTAAAAACTTCCCGCCTGGCAGGACTGAAAACAATTTAAAAGAACTATACATACAGGTTAGTTGTAGTTTGGCACAAACTTGGCGGGAAAACTCGATATCATAACTTTTTAAGGCTGAGTATTTAAGGTTTTCTTGGCGGGGGATTTTTTTACAACACTGTTGTTTTTGGGGAGATATCACATATTTTTGCATCAATATTGTTTCTTTGCCTGTTTTTTTTTCTCTTCAAAATTTACTTTGCATGTTTTTTTTCCCTTCAACATTTTTCTTGGCGGTCCGACATCTGTGGTTTTCTTGGCAGCATGCATTTGGTGCAAAAGTTCAAGGATCTTCTTCAGTCTAGGATAAATTTGAAATCAATCACAATGTACCACCCGAACCGACGCAAAACAAAGCTAGTTGCTAACAATATTACGATTAAATTAAAAGTTTAAAAAAAAAACCAACCCTTACTGCCGATCTCATATTAAAATAAACTAAATTGAAGATCCCTTTTAAAAGCCTTATGCAATAAAATCAATTACAAATATTTTATTTGTTAACAAATAGAAACTGGCAACAGATGAAATTATAAATCATTGAGTTTTCTTTCCTCGTGGCCCAACAATGAAAACATAAATGCTCAGATGTTGAACAGAGCTAGTAGATAGAAATCAGACCAATTTTAAGCATTAATAACTCCGGGGTGCAATGACCCCGGGGGTAAATTTTAGGAAAACGTCCTCAATGTCTCATCGAGAATATTCATACCAAAAATCAACACTAAAGACCCCCCGGGGAGAAAAGATACGGAAAATAAAAACGAGGGGGAGGGGGTGGGGGGTCGAAAAACCCCCTATGCCGAGCTTTGGGACAAAATAAATGTGGGTGCAAAAGCAGAGCTCAATCCGAGTTACCGTTTAGTCTGGACCCCTGTCAAACAATTTTTAAAAAGTGCGAAAAATAGCGATTTTATAACATATATCACCCCTCCCCCTGAGGGTCCTGGATGTTTTGCTTTAATATGTGCCGTCAGGGGCCGCTGGAGATTGAGTATACCAAAAATGAACTCTAAGGATCTTTATGGGGCTGAGATACAGAGGGATGAAAACCCCGGTTTGGTTACTCGCGTAAACAGTCCTAGTCGCTCTTTTACATTTTTATTGGCGACGGAAATTTCTTGGCGGCTTGTATTTGGTTTTCTTGGCGGGGCGGGACGCTCCCGCGTCCCGTGATTAGCTTATGGTAAGTGTAGCAAGTTCCACTGTTTTAAATGATATGGTCAGTGAAATAAGAAATATTTTTTGAAATGTCTTTTCCCTTCTTATAAGTCATATAGGTAATTACTATATTGTCAGACAATTTGCACGGGTGTGACGAATATATTTGCAATTAACTCCTGAAATTTTGAACTTTCATTTTCAATTGCCAAAATATTTGAGCATAAGGAACCATTTCGTATCATAATATGAAGTATCAACTTTATTTAAAACTAGCGGTACCCCACGGCTTTGCCCGTGGTATAAAATTAAAAGTTCATTTGTAAAAACATGATATAGCAGAAAAATACTCTATTTTAGTAATATTTCAACTATAAGTCCTTCAAAGTATGACATAAAAATTTAGTATGGACCCCACACTACTTCCTTTTACGTGTAAATTTCTTAGTAGATGCCATAAGTGCTAAAATAGTGCTTGGAGTGAGCAAGATAACAATTCAAACATTTACATCCCTAGTTTGCCACGAAACGATGCAATTTCAATGATTCATTTTCTAAATATCGCCGATTTTAGCATCATTCAGTGGATTTTTCGCAAAATATCGCCAATAGCGCCAAATTGAACACAAATTTTAAAAAATAATAATAATAATTTTTTTCGCCAAATTTGTCGCCAAACGCTTGCGATCTATCGCCAAGTGGTCGCGCCAATTGATAACACTTTTGTCTGCATTAAAATTAACACTGATTTACCCCATAAAACGGGTAAAACACCCCCTTGGGGACATTCGAATGCAACCCCAAGGAGAGGTGCACAAAAATAAGCCAAAAGAGAAAATAAGAACAATTTTGTTGCTCACAGAAACCAACAGAAATCTTACCAAAGTTTAAAAAAAGAAGAGGAAAGTTTTCTTTCCTAACTTCAAAAACAAAATAATACATTTTCCGAAATGACACACTCTAGAAAGAACGTTGCAATATCGCAATGCGATACATGTAAATATACTGAAATAGAATTAATTGAATGCCAAATTATTAAAAAGTCGCCAAAAAATTAACTTTTAATATTGTATTTTACTAATAGCAATTACTGCTGCAAATTACAGTTCAACAATAAAGTACCAGGGGACCGAGCCCGCTCGGTTAAGAACAAGAAGTTCTGTCAAGAACTAAACGAGCCTACTTTCCCGTACATCGACATCGGCATTCTAGCATCTAATCAATATTCTCTTGAATATCTGAAACTGAAAATTATGTCAAACATACCTTTATAGCACTTAAAGCTGATTTCTAAAAGCAAAATATACCCCTCTCATCAGATAAAATGAACACGTAAAAAGTAAATAAACGAGTAAATAAAGCTTTGTCACACCTTTTAAAGAATGTAACTGTTATAGTTCTTCCGTAGAAAAATTTCACAATCGTTTTCAAAAGGAAAAAAGTAATAAATAAAATAAAAGTACAAAGAACATCAAAACACATTTTATCAAAGAAAGAAAAAAAACCTCGTTCGTTAATAAAATGTCTCGAATTTTATTTTTAATCCGTTGCCAGTTATTAAATATAAATAAAGAATAAAATGCTCTAGTGAATGAACAATTTTTGTAATCAAAAAAAAATATCGTCTGCCAAAAAAAAAATAAATAAATAAATAAAAGTAATAATAATTAATTAAACAAAAAAAAGAATAAATAAACAAAAAATCGTCTGCCCAGTCAGTCATTTTTTTCTGAGCCTGCATTTCCGCCATGTTTGCGGAGTCGGAGGCGGAATCAGAGTCCTTACAGAAGATTTTTCAGAAAAGTACTTAACATAAAGTTTTTATCAAAACCGTTTTCTTACAAAGTTAGTTTGAAGGAAATCTGCCTTTAAGTTCAGAATCAACATTCAATTTAAATTTCTCAGTATGCGCTCATGTTAAAAAATTTTCTGAACGGTTCATCATTGAACGAAAAATGGTTCAAATTGAAAAGTGAAATATGGGAATGAGTCTCTCCGAGATCTTTCGAACAAAAAAAGTTTATTGAATTCAGACGGTTCACTTAAAAGTTATTAGGTGGGGAAAGGTTGCTTGAAAGGTTCAATGTTGAACGAAAAAAAGGTTCACATTGAAAATTTAAATACGGTAATGAAGTATCCTTGCCGAGATCTTTCGAACAAAAAAAAGTTTGTTTAAATCGGACTATTACCTCAAAAAATATTGGGGTGAGAGCTTGTTTGAACGGTTCAATGTTGAACGAAAAATTGTTCAAATCGAAAATGTAGATACGGGAATGAAGTATCCTTTAAAAGATCTTTCGAACAAAAAAAAGTTTATTCAATTCGGACGGTTCACTTAAAAGTTATTAGGTGGGGAAAGGTTGCTTGAAAGGTTCAATGTTGAACGAAAAAAAGGTTCACATTGAAAATTTAAAGAAGTATCCTTGCCGAGATCTTTCGAACAAAAAAAAGTTTGTTTAAATCGGACTGTTCACTCAAAAGTTAGTAGGGGTGACAGCTTGTTTGAACGGTTCAATGTTGAACGAAAAAATGTTCAAATCGAAAATGTAGATACGGGAATGAAGTATCCTTGAAAAGATCTTTCGAACAAAAAAAAGTTTGTGCAAATCGGACTGTTCATTCAAAAGTTAGTATCGCGGGACCGGTTGTTTGAACGGCTCAAAATTGAACCAAAAACTGTCCAAATCAAAAAATCAAATATGGGAATGAGCTGTACTCGCCGAGATCTTTCCAACAAAAAAAAGTTTATCCAAATCGGAATGTTCATTCAAAAGTTATTAGGGGGGGACAGACAGACCGACAGACCGACCGACAGACAGACCGACCGACCGACCGACAGACCGACACACAAATTCCCCATCTCAATACCCTACTTTCAAATTTTTAATTTTTCGATATTCATTTTACCTCTTTATTTTTTTAACTTGGCGATATTTTTTGGACTTGGCGATATTTTTTTTAACTTGGCGATATTTTTTGGACTTGGCGATATTTTTTAGATGCTGTAAGCTACTTTTAATACTTTTTTCGTCTTTCTTTTATTTTTAACGGGAAAGTAGGCTAAAAAACAGAGGTTTGTAAACAGAGGTTGTTTTTCTAAAATGCGAAGTACTTATTTAGATAAACTTGAAAAGCATTTTTAAGCCTTTGGTTGCAATTATGCTTTTAAAACAGCCGTAATTTGTTTTAAAAAACACAACCTTATTTAATCCATGCTCACCGTAAAATCACACCCAATTTCATTTCATTTGGCGCCTAAAGCGCAGGAGGGGTTGATGAGAATGGATGCAGAGTCCATGTTCTCCAGTACGCATTTGGTTCCAGTTGGTTTTGACTTTCACTTGACTTCACACTCCAAGGTTCCCCCCGTACATACCACAACTCGTAGTTTAACCGGGATGGGGCCTTGAAGAGTGCTCTGTTCATTTTTGAACCAGGCCCAAATGCCGAGCAAACCCTTGGCCCAGCATCCGCCAGAGGTACCGTTTCACTTGGAGGATTTTATGACCACGAACATTTTTAACGTTACCCAGCCGCCATTAATGAAGACGGTGGATCTTTGATCGACTGGGCTTCCTCTATATGATCGGACCGGGACCCTCTGGTTACGATTCTGACGACTTACCGATCGGACTATCGCGGCCCACACCCAATTCTAACTTTCTTTTGATCGATCTCTTTTAAATTTCAAAAACAATAAAATTCTAACGTGTTGCCAAAACTCGTTTGCCAAATACCATAAAAATTTAAATTTACGCTGATGTGATTAAATATGAAATCCATTGTTATAATAAAACGTGGTTGCTATGAAACAGTAACAATAAGAGTAATCATAAAGAAAATGGCGAAAGAAAGCTCGTCAAACTTCTAATGAAGGCACAAAAAACGGGTTTTTTTGTGAACACTTGCGTTTTTACAGAAAAAACGCCGATGTAGATGAACTCAAAAACCAAAACTTTATCTTAGTACAAAATTTTATCAAAATCGTTAGAGCCGTTTTCGAGATCCGAAATATATATACAAGAATTGCTCGTCTAAAGATATTAGATAGATGTAATTTTGTTTTGAAACTTAATATTTTAAGAAAATTGAGTTTCGTATTTATTGATTTTTTACCTGAAATATCTTACTAAACACTCTTGAGGAGGAAAAAAAGTGTTTGAAAACTTACTGTAACACTTTTATACTCAATTTTTAAATCGTACTTGAAGAGTAAAATAATCCGATTTTTATATCGTGTAAGTTACCATAAAATTGAAGAAATGTCGCTGGACAATCACCACTGTTTTTATCCCATGGCTTTTGAATAAATGAAACAGCCTGTATAAGACACTATCTAGTGAAGAATTGCTTTAACATTTCAAAAAACAATAACAATTTAACGTTGCCAAATACCATAAAATTTAAACTCGCGCTGATGTGATTAACTATGAAATTCATTGTTAAATTAAAACGTGGTTGCTATGAAACGGTAACAATTGATAATAATCATAAAGAAAATGGCGATAAAGAAAGCGTCTCAAACTTACTTAATGAAGGCACAAAAAACGGGGTTTTTTGTGAAAACTGGCGTTTTTACAGAAAAAACGCCGACGTAGATGAACTCAGAAACCAAAACTCCATCTAAATACCAAGTTTTATCGAAATCGTTAGAGCCGTTTTCGAGATCCGAAATATATATACATATATACATCTATATATATATATATATATATATATATATACATATAGTACCAGGGGACCGAGCCCGCTCGGTTAAAAAAAAAAAAAGAGGTTTGTAAACTCGTGTTTTTTTTCTAAAATGCGAAGTACTTATTTAGATAAACTTGAAAAGCATTTTTAAGCCTTTGGTTGCAATTATGCTTTTAAAACAGCCGTAATTTGTTTTAAAAAACACAACCTTATTTAATCTATGCTCAGCTCACCGTAAAATCACACCCAATTTCATTTCATTTGGGGCCTAAAGCGCGGGAGGGGTTGATGAGAATGGATGCAGAGTCCATGTTCTCCAGTACGCATTTGATTCCAGCTGGTTTTGACTTTCACTTGACTTCACACTCCAAGGTTCCCCCCGTACATACCACAACTCGTAGTTTAACCGGAATGGGGCCTTGAAGAGCGCTCTGTTCATTTTTGAACCAGGCCCAAGGGCCGAGCAAACCCTTGGCCCAGCATCCCCCAGAGGTATCGTTTCACTTGGAGGATTTTATGACCACGAACATTTTTAACGTCCCCCAGCCACCATTAATGAAGACGGTGGATCTTAGATCGGCTGGGCTTCCTCTATATGATCGGACCGGGACCCTCTGGTTACGAGTCCGACGACTTACAGATCGGACTACCGCGGCCCACACCCAATTCCAACTTTCTTTTGATCCATCTCTTTTAAATTTCAAAACTAATAAAATTCTAACGTGTTGCCAAAACTCGTTTGCCAAATACCACAAAAATTTAAATTTACGTTGATCTGATTAAATATGAAATCCATTGTTATAATAAAACGTGGTTGCTGTGAAACAGTAACAATAAGAGTAATCATAAAGAAAATGGCGAAAGAAAGCTCGTCAAACTTCTAATGAAGGCACAAAAAACGGGGTTTTTTGTGAAAACTTGCGTTTTTACAGAAAAAACGCCGATGTAGATGAACTCAAAAACCAAAACTTTATCTTAATACAAAATTTTATCAAAATCGTTAGAGCCGTTTTCGAGATCCGAAATATATATATATACAAGAATTGCTCGTCTGAAGATATTAGATAGATATAATTTTGTTTTGAAACTTAATATTTTAAGAAAATTGAGTTTCGTATTTATTGATTTTTTACCTGAAATATCTTACTAAACACTCTTGAGGAGGAAAAAAAGTGTTTGAAAACTTACTGTAACACTTTTATACTCAATTTTTAAATCGTACTTGAAGAGTAAAATAATCCGATTTTTATATCGTGTAAGTTACCATAAAATTGACGAAATGTCGCTGGACAATCACCACTGTTTTTATCCCATGGCTTTTGAATAAATGAAACAGCCTGTATAAGACACTATCTAGTGAAGAATTGCTTTAACATTTCAAAAAACAATAACAATTTAACGTTGCCAAATACCATAAAATTTAAACTCGCGCTGATGTGATTAACTATGAAATTCATTGTTAAATTAAAACGTGGTTGCTATGAAACGGTAACAATTGATAATAATCATAAAGAAAATGGCGATAAAGAAAGCGTCTCAAACTTACTTAATGAAGGCACAAAAAACGGGGTTTTTTGTGAAAACTGGCGTTTTTACAGAAAAAACGCCGACGTAGATGAACTCAGAAACCAAAACTCCATCTAAATACCAAGTTTTATCGAAATCGTTAGAGCCGTTTTCGAGATCCGAAATATATATATATATATATATACAAGAATTGCTCGTTTAAAGATATTAGATTAGATTATCACATTGCAAAAATATATTTGGAGCACTTTTTTCCTTTAAACTCATCTGATCCTAAAAATTTTAGGAAGCGTTGGTATTAGTCATAGAAATTTCGTGCATTTTTCTTCACAATGATAATAAAAACAATAAACATCGACAAACATCAACCAGCAAACGATAAATTAAAAGCAAAATTCGTTCACTCAAGCCATTTACTACCAATTATATTAAATTTCATTTACAAGCCAATTTATATTAAAATAAATTAATAATGAAGTAAAATATGTTTTGCAGACGATGTATTTAGAATTTTTCACTGTCCTGTTGTCTCTTTTTTGACCTCATTTGGTTAAAGAATTATTCCCTCTTCAATACAACTTGTCAGATCGCCAAAATGTGTCTAAACTCACAAAAATGGTACGCTTCAGTTTCTTCCTTCTCTACGTATTTTCGTTTCGTTTCTTTTTTTAGGATTATTTTAAGGAAATGACTATATTTCTCATTTGATTGACAGGTGCCATATTATCACGGTTTTTTTATATTTCATCTGACTAATTTTAATAAGGCTTAGAGATTGGATTGCTACAAAAACAAATACATTTTTTAAATTATTAGGGGAAAAAGAACGAAACAAATAAACGAAATAAAAACGTAACCATGGTAACAACATGAAAAGTTGATTTCCGTTGATAAAATATTTCATTTCATCTTTATTTTTAAACAAATTTTATTCTTGAGCTTAACCATTTTAGAACCGTTTGGCTTGCTTTGCTGAAGGTAAGCTTTGCCTTTCCGGGATTCTAAGAACAATTATTAACTATTACAACTCTTCTAATGTTCGTAGAAACTTCAAACTGACATCATTTTTAGCAGAAAATTTCAAGTTTTCGAATGACATAAGACTTGAAAATGTGTATGAAATATTTCTTCCCTATTTTATCGAATTTCCTCTCAGAATTGGAATAGAAAAAGAACGAAATCGAATTTTCGAAAAATCGCTTCGTAGTGCAAAACCTCGTGCTACAAACTAATTTTGCGCCAAATTTCAGGAAAATCGACCGAACGGTTTTGGGGCTACGCGCGTAACAGACAGACAGAAAGAGAGACAGACAAACCTTCAGCTTTATTATTAGTAGAGATAGAGAAAAAAACCTTTGCACATGAAAAACAAGGATTTGTACGTACACTGTAAAAAATAGAATTTGTTTTTACAATATAATACAACTAATTCTATAGTAAAAAACTGTAAAAATTGCTAATTTTACAGTAATAAACTAAAATTACTCATTTTACAGTTTATTACTGTGCATTTTCAGTTTTAAATTGGAACCTTGGCTGCCAGTATTGTACTGTAGTTTTTGCGGTATAATGCAGCTAATTTCGTGGTAATAAACTGTAAAATTGTGCTAATAAACTGTACAATTGCTGCTTAAACTGTAAAATTGCTAATTTTACAGTTTATTACTGCGCTTTTTATAATTTTAAACTGGAACATCTGCTGCCAGTATTATACTGTAAAAGCAACAACTTATTTTTTTCAGTGCAGTGTAGGCGTGACCGTACGATCGCGCCAAATAAACACGTACAATTTTTTAATACGAGAAAACCTATTAGAAGCGGATATTTCATATTATGACCGAATGGTTACTTATACTCGAATATATCGAAACTTTTTTTTTTTCTTTTCGGGTTTCTCAGAAGGAAAACAGGATTATATTCCAGTAAATTACATAATATTGAATTACAGCTATTATTCTCATCCTATTTTTCCGAATAACTTTACTTTTTGAACAGTTTGCATTCACCTAAAACCAAAGTTGCTTTCTTTTGAAAAATATAGAAACATATAGAAACAGCTTTAACGAAAATAACGAAAACTTTTTGAACTTTTTACTCTTTAGCTATCAATCGTCAACCAACTTCTTTAACAAAAATTTTTGTACTAATATTTTTCAGAAATTACAGCGCCTGTAACAATAATGACTACGATATTGTATTGAGAAAGAAACATTATGACAAATTGCTTGAGAAATATTTCCTCAATTCACTTGTGCAGTATCCCTTACATCGTCCATTATTTGTCTACAGAAGATAGATTACTTTTCCGGATGCCACAGCAGACAAGGTAACCTTTTTTAACCTTTTTTTTTTTAACCTTTTTTTTTTTCTCGTGGAGAAATTTTTCTAATATGAAATTTCATTTTTATGTCAGTGTCTCCACTGAATTCATGAAAGTCCATTTAATACTTTGTAGTTCAGAAATCTTCAGAAAATTTTATTTCGAAATAATTCATCTGGTGGCGTGAAATAGCTTTATCATTGTCTCATAAAGTTGTTTACGAGTAACAGCTTTAAAATCTCACCCCCCCCCCCCCATCTGTCTCTTTTTCTTTTTTTTTTTGTGCACGTTCGTGCTTTCCGAAAAGTTAGGGCCCTGCTCCACATCAGCGGAAAACGCGACCGAAACCAAGGCTTTACTAGATAGCGTTTTGCCGAAACTGAAGGCACAAACCGAAAATCCAGGTACTTTCCTTTTTACGCGACGTAATCACTGCGTAATAGCAACGCCTCCTAAATACTTAGTATTTAGGAGGCGTTGGTAATAGAGGACCGAAAATTTTTGAATTTTGAATTTATCCAACAGCCAATAGAAATTCGTCGTGAGATGTAAACATTTCTAGCCTTGGCGGCGGAGTATAGCCGCCATTGTTATACTCCATGAACGAAAGTGCATTTGGAAAATATTCAAAAGAGAAGTGAGAAAATATCCATTACTTAATGACAAAAGATCTAATGAAAAAAGCAAAATGGGGGCAACTAGCGAAATGCTCAAAATAAGTTTTCAGTTAAGGCTTTTAAAGTCCACTATCTCGTAATATGTAATCATGTCAACAATTCTTGTCCTTAGCGAGGTTTTTATTATTTCATTCAAAACTCGGCGGGATTACGGGAATATAGTTTCTTGGCGAGATCCGAAATAAATAATGGTGCTTCGGCTGCTTTACATTGTAATGGAAGTTACAATTTATGACATGCGTTACTGAGTTGTTGATTGCTTGGCGATATTGGAAATATATGTTTAATTCCGCTCGTGTATTTACTTATTTTAATTGAGCTTTAAAAAAAAATTTGACCTTTGGCTGAGTTATGGATTGCTTGGCGAGAATAAAACTAGCTAATGTTGTGTAATAAAGTTTTAGTGAAATGTTTTGTGTTTTGATAAATACTTTCATTTTTTAAAATAGCAAATTTTTCAAGATTAGCGATAAATAATAGAGTGTGTAGGTTATTTTACGTATTAATGAATTTTTTAATTTATTTAAGTTATGGCTTGTGTATTTTATTTTTGACGGCGTATTCAAAAAATATTTGAATGCTTCATGGCTTTGAGGGTCTAATTTATTTGGCAAAGTAAGTAGGCACTGATATATATATATTTTTAGGTACAATAACAGCCACAATTCATTTCGCAAAATATATAGTATAATTGCGAACGGTACGAAACATTATATACGCGTTTATTCAAAAAGATTAGCACCAAAGCCATTGCAAAATGTCCATTAAAATGTAAAAACTCAAAACAACAAATAATATATTCAATCATCAAATCAAATTTCATGTCATTATGCTGCATTTGCTGTATTTTTCGCCAAAACATCTACTCAACGCTGAAGCTTTTTTTTTTCTTTTTGTCACCTTTAATGCTTATTATGTCTTCTTCAACAGCAAAAAAAAGGCTATTTTTTTATTGAAATAAAAAAAACAACTTTTAAGATTTAAACAATAGAAAATAATTGCAATGCTTAGCGAAGTTCACAAAAAATACTGAATGGGAATTTTATTGCAAGTTTGGTTTGTTTCCTCTAAATATATCCGTTTAAAGTGAAAATAAAAAATCGCCAAGTAAATAAAACAAGACTTGGCTCATAAAAAGCTTTATCATGATGGGTAATTCCATGCCAACAAAGTTAAATAACTATTAAAGTTCCGTTATTTGTTGCCAATCTTTCACCCAATCGTATTATTTCGAATAATGCTTCATAATGAGGTATTTATCCCATTTGTAATCTAAATATCAAATATCCAATGAGAATGTACGGATTATTATGCCCAGATGGCGCTTTTCTTTTCGGTGCAACATATTCTGCCCTAGTGGAGCACGAGTCCGACCGAAACGCAAAAGAAAACGAAAAAGAGTCATTTTACGTTTCTGCCTTATTTTTCTGCTTTACGTCAATGTGGAGCAGGGCCTTATTAATGTTTTTTTCTGTGCTATAAGCAACCCAGAAAAAAAAAGTATATGTCGCTGTCTAAGAGAAACAGAAAGATATCCACGCCTAAAAACAATAAGCTATCCTACTGCTGCTTTAAGGTGACGATAAGGAGCATGAAAATTTAAAACTTCTTGTTCAAAATATATAAATTTAAAAAAAAATGTGAGTGATTTTCATTTTCCTTTGTCAAGAAAAAAAGCAATTTTTTTTTTCGATGATAAAAATTAAAAGGAGAAGGTCTGACAATTTCCTCAATAATAATGAAAAGATTATATACGTGTATCGAAAAAAACGTGTTCTCGAAGGTTTTTCTGAGCAGTTTTTTAAATTTTCTTAACAAGATCTAAAGTTTGCTTTGAAGGACTAAAGATTACTTAACAAGATGCAAAAATCTTAACCGTTGCATTTACTTGAAGGGACCGAAGAAGAAAAAGTGTTTGCTAATGATGTTGCAGCTTAAGCTACAGCAATCATTAGCTGCAAATATGCTTTGCTTGAAAAAAGGATAGAAAGAGATTTTAAAAAGAAAAATACGTTACATATTGTATTAGTGCGTGTTATGTTATAACTGACAATGCAGATATTAAACGCAATTTGAGAAGATATATTTTAAAACCTGAGCGTACAAAGCATATAAAATAATCCCACAACACGAAAAATAAGCCCCATAAGTTTCGTACGAGGCACCAAAATACGCAAAACTTTATAAAAGTTATACATCAGAAGATAGGCAATTTTTGGTGATACATACCACTTTTTTTCCTGAAACAACGTATCATGCGTCAGTCAACATATATTTTTACAATATTTTCCAAACTGAATTACTTCAGTAACATCGCCACGGCTTCACAGCTATCACTGACAGCAACTTTACTCCAGATTTAAGACACTTGGTTAAGTCAATTTTCCCATTTAATTTGTCTACTTCACTATACAGTAACCCCTCGTTACATCGAGCCTCGCTATATCGCTCATTCGGATATATCGCACTTTTCCTCTGTCTCCCTAAAAGTTATATTTAAAAATATATATTGCTTCAGAAGGGGAAAAATTATAGTTCTCTTAAAGAGTAGTTTCTTCTTTTTGAAATCACTGGACAAAACTTATTTTCCATTTGTCTAAATTTATTGCTGCTTAAGCTGTAACTTTCAATTTATGTTCCACCATATAATGATTTTTTTCATTAAAAAAAATTGGTAAGCTAATTTTCTATTGTTTTTATGAAAAAAAGTGTCCAAAACTGATAATGAACTAATATTTTTGTCGAGTCAAATGACATTAATTTGTACGTTTATTGAATCTTTAATTTTTATTACCTCGGTTATATCGCGTTTTCGGATATACTGTCATCCCCGCTTAATCGGGTTACAGGTGTCCCCCACAAGCGCAATATAACGAGGGGTTACTGTATTATATATCATTTTTACACCATTTTAAATAAATTTTCCGAATAAAAAAAATCATTACATTTCGTGTAATTAGGGTAAAAATTCTAATAAAAGAAGTCGTGGTCTTTTAGTTTTGTTCGTAGGGTTGCATTTGCGGCATTTTTGGGGCAGTATTTGAGGGGATAGCCATAGCTCTTGGTAGAATGGGCACGCTTACATAATGTGTTTACCGAACTCCCTAAATTCTTTAAAAATATTTTTTGAACGGGCCGGGGATTAACATAGCTTAATGCTGCCTGTTTAAATTTTGTTTCATGCAAGCAAGCACTGATAAGATTTCATTAACCTTTTTAATTAAACTAAGAGACCTGAAGGTTTTGCTTTTTTCTTTGTCCTTTTTTTCCAGGTAGCATTATCAAATTTTTTACGAGTTTATTCCTATATTTGCGTTCGAAATATTATACAAAAATGAAATTAGAAAAATCTTGTTAACAAAACCATTAATTAAATTATTGTATTATTAACGGAGCCTTCCTTCTTATTGGTGAAATATAATTATTATATTCAAAAACGAGGGACATGATAGTGAGTTTTTAATAACAGAGCCTTGCCGAACGTAATGGAAAAGAAGACACAGCGAGTAAAAATTAAGAATTAAGTTATTTGCACATGGCGAAAAAAAATACAATTACGTTCATGCTTATTTGTGCGTCTTTGACTGTATTTAGGCTTGGCAAATATTTTACCAAACACTGCACAAAAACGCTGTCCAAAGTGATTTTTCATATGAGGTTCTACGGATTTTCGAACACAGTTTGCATAAAAAACATTCATAGAAAACTCAATAGTCTTTCGCTGGAGTATAATTAATTCCATTTATCTTTTAAATTTTTCTGTTGAAATAATTAAAAGTCTTAGCTGTAAAAATAAACTAATAAGTTCATATAAGAAATTTGAGAAATTTGTCATGCATAATGATTCAAAATTGTCTTTACGTATTGTTTCATATGTTTTACTTTCGGTAGAATGCATTTATTACAAATTTTCACAATTAGCTCACGTTCTTTTTTTTTTTTCATAACAGATCATGTTCACTTTCTTCTTTTTTGGGCGTAGAATTTCATTTTGAATAAATCACAAATAGATATCTTTTTATGAGGGCAAGGGGAGGGGAATATACAATGCACACAACATTCAATTTCGAAGCGGTATGTATCCAAAACTATTGCAACAGTGAGGAATATGAAAATACAATGAAACTCTGGGAACTCGACACGCGGATGACTCGATAACTTCGCTAAATCGACCTTAATTTTTGGGATGGTTGTGTGTAGTCCACTGTTTCACAATAATTTCAATGGGGGAAACCTCTTTCACTAGACACAAATTTACAAGAACCTATGTAAGTCGAGATCCACCATGGATTTATTCCTAATATGGCATTCAACAATGTCCTATTTATTTTGTAATGTATTTTTCAAGTGAAAAATGGGAAAAACGAAATGAAGGAAAACTCATTTACTGAAACTAATTTTTATAACACGAATGGAAAGTACTAGTAAAAATGTGATACATAATAAGCTTTAATCAGGACCGTAACCAGACTTTAGTTTCGGGGAGGGTTTTACCAAACCTATTTCTTGTGAAGTCTATGCAGTCAATAAAATTAGATTTCATGTTCTATACTCGGTTTATTTTTGTTACAATAGATGTTAAAAGGGTATTAATACGAAAAATGTAAAAAAAAGGAATATCAACAATGAAGAGAAAAAAATCTAAATAGATGAGTTAACTCATATACGCGTATTCGAAGGAGTACTTTTGAAATTTCGGTGTTACGGGGGGGGGACACTTATAAGATGCGTTAAATATAGTTTGGTACTTACAAATTTGAAGAATTTTGTTTTGTTTTTTTTATTTTTTATTTTTTTAGCGGTATTAAAAATTCGAAGGGAAAGATGTATTGTTGAGAAACTATATGGCTGCACTAAAAACAATATAAATAAATACTGCAGAAAAAACACTGAATTTGTACAATTATTCGATGATGACAAGTTGATTTTTCAAATGCAGTTTCAAAGTAAATAAGAAAATTAAAACAAATAGCAATAATGATTTTTTCAGTGACAAACTATGGAAAGTATTTTTGTGGTAGTTTTGAAAAATTTCGAAGGGAGGTTTGAATTCTATAAACCCACCCCTTAAATAGGGCCCTGGCTTTAATAATTAAAATTATGGAGCCTCGATAGGCTTACATCCGCTTAACTTGACACATTTTCGTGCTCCTTTGGAGTGTCGAGTTACCGAGTGTACAGTATAATGCTCATTATATAGTAATAATGTTAAACTTTATGATTTCTTTGCTTGTAAAATTGAAATAAATCTATTGATTAGCACATATTTTACGACAACAATAATTTAATTTTAATCATGTTACACAACTGTCAGCATTCATCGTTCTCGCTAAGTTATATCACTCCCTCACTTAAGAATAGTGATGTACCGAGTACTCGGTAAACACTCGGTACTCGGCTGAATTTTGATCAGGTACTTGACCAATACCGAGTAGTTGTAAAAATTGGATCTTGTCCAACACGACAAAATTTCTGAAAATTTTTCAGTTTATGTATTCATGAAATACAACTGAATTCTATGTTTGAGTTTTTAAAGAAAGAAAAAAACACCACTTATAAATCGATTCAGGGTTAACCTTCAACTAGGTTACCACCTATTCCAGACTGATGAGTCTCAAATGAGAACAAAACTGCAGTCGAGGAATGATACGATCGAATTGGCAATGTATTACATGGACAGTACAAGTACAGTACAGAACCTTTTATCCGGGAACCAAAATACCGGAAAACCAGAAAACCGGCAACATTTTGTCGATTTTTCCGCCACTTTTTAAAACACGCATTTTTGGCAATTTCTAAAAAGTTAGAGGTTTTTTTTTCTTTTGAAATACCTGAATGAATATGAACGGTTTCTTCATAAATACCCATATAAGTGGCATATAGCTCAGAAATTTTTAATATCGTAATATCTATAAGCACTTCTGGATCGTTTTCTCTTCAGATTTTAAGATGTATTACTATTTGTTATAGTAATTTGGGTTTTATAAACAATTGGCAAATATCGCTTCGTAGCGATCCAGAAAACCGGGAAATTCAGTTATCCGGGATAGCTGTGGTCCCAAACATCCCGGATAATTGGTTCTCTACTGTACATGCTTGCGTAACTTTAGCGTGACAAAAGAGGGTGGTCGGTCAAAGTGATATGTGACACTTCATATCAGAGAAAGAAACGGAGAGGCGAAATGTAGAAAAAAAAGTGTGCCACCATTTGTAGACAGCCCCTTATTAGAGGTAAAAATATTACCTCTGTAGGAAAGTCAGGAAGTAATTATTATAATGTGTCCTCGCTTCACAGTAACGAAAAGCGATATTTCTCTCATTATTCTGTAGAAATTAACCATTATTATTGCATATTAGGAAATTAAATAACACATATAGATGCGTAAACGTCAACCAAAAATCAATATGTCTTCCTTCTGTTACGATAGTATCCAACCGGGCTTTATGTGAAAGCAGCAAATGTGTTCTATTGATTGCTTAAATATTAGGAAGTAATGCTTTCTCACCCACTTAATAACGAATAAAGAAAACATTATCAGTAATAACAAAACATGAAGTAGTTTTGCGCATAAATAATGAATACATCTTTTTTTTTTTTTTTTTTTTTATTATTTAACTCAGCACGAATTATGTACTACTTTTGAAAGGCATCAGATAAAAATAACGATTACAAATGGTTAGAGGAATTTTTAGAATCATTTTTTTTTTCTGAAATATTTGAAGGGGCAAGTGGATAAAGGTGATATGTGACATTTAAATTTCGCCGATTTACACAAATTCAAATTAGTGTGTGTTCAATTGTGTTAACTCACAAACACAATTGAAGGGGCAAGTGAATAAAGGTGATATGTGACAATTTTTTAAATTTCTAGAAAAAGCTTTCAAAAAAAATTATTACCTAATCACCTTCATCTATGGTAGAAAGTGTGTTTTTCCAAAATTGTCACATATCACCTTTATCCACTTGCCCCTTCATTTTTTCAGCTCGTCTTCTGTCAAAAACAATTAACCCTTTGGAGACTATATTTCTTTTCGACTTTCTGTAAACTGAATTTTGGGAAGCGAAAGTGAAGCGATTTCACGACTGGTGATAATTTATAACTTGCAATTGGAGTGCTTCTGTCGGATTGGCTTTAAAAGCGGCATTCATGTAATTTATGTTTTAAAATTAGAAATTTGAAACTGCAAAAGTAATATTAGTATATGGGGGGGGGGGAGTACCTTATATCTGTACCTCAGAACCAGACTAACGTAAGTCCATTTTCGTCATTTTTCGGTAGAGGGGAAACACGATTGTCGAATACATCGTTTTTCCCCTCTACTGAAAAATGACGAAAATGGACTTACGTTAGTCTGGTTCTGAGGTACAGATATAAATCCGCAATTTGTGTCAGATCTTTGCTAAATTTGGCACAGAAATCCTTTGAATCCCTTCTTGATGCGCAAGAATTCATATAAAGGGTTTCGCCTCCAATGAGGATTACTTTCTCCAGAAAATCACAGAATCTGTGATATGGAATCTTTATGCCAATAATAACAACAGCTGATTTTTTGGAATTTGAAAACAAAATCCAAAGAGGTCTAAAAGTAACTTTCGATAGATAAAATTGCACATTTTACATGTTAGAGGAAAATTTTACACTATTTTTTTATTATTTAATTTAATCCTTATTATTGATACAACTTTTATTTTGGAGGTATACCGTACAATGGCGAACAAGATATCTAGCTTTTTATTTAATAAAAGAATAGTGGGGTTTTTTTTCAAAGAATCATGCTTCATTAGTACGCGACTAATGTTCAGCTGAATATTAAAGACATGGTATTTGCTAGAATGCTTAACAAGATGTGCGGTTAAAACATCGAATCTGTAGTTAAAACAAATCATTAGTTTCCTTGTAGTTCTCATCCATCAATCACTTTCCTCTAAAATCAGCTCTAAGGGGGGGTTGAAACTTCATCGTTAAGTCCATGTTATCTTTGACATTCCAAGACTATTATAGGATTAGTTTCGAGCTTATCTTCCGCGTCCGAATTGCAACTAATCCAACACTTTCTCATAATTAGTAATTGAAAGAGCTTTAAAGTTCATCGCCGGTTAATGAAAACAATGTGCTTTCGAATCAGTCTGAAGAAAAAACACAACTGGTCAAAAGAATTGGTAAGTTTGAGAAATCTAAAATTTTCACAAGATAAGCTCAGAAGTATACTAATTTTTCAATTGAACTGATCTTAAAGGGAAAAATGCAGTAAAGACTTGTAAAAACAGCAATAATTATAGTTTGGCATCACGAATAATCGAAAAAGGTGTTTCAACCTATTGTTGATTACACGTCTGTCAGAAAGGTTGCTGTAATTAAGGCTAAAGACTGCTAAAATCATTTAAAATATTTTTTGGTTTAAATGCGCAGATTTATTTTCCTTTCTTTTGAAAGGATCTTGAAATTGCTTCTTTATTTCATTTTATTTCGAGGGAACCGAAATGTATTCCAATTTCTGATATCCTGAGCTTTTTTTCTATGCTATTTTTCAGTAACTAAATATTTATTTTGCGCAAACTATATGTCTTGCTTTTAACTTATTTAATGTATTGAAATCAAGAAGTTAACAAAATACATCCTTATTTGCTCTATTCCTATTAATACCTGCTATATTTTTCAGTCTTATTCCGATAGTATTTAATTTTGTTTTTCAATTTAAATAATTTTCTCTAACTTCGATAAATTATATATATTTCATGGATTTTCCATTTATTTGTGTATAATTGAGTGTGCGTGTGCGTTGTTTACACAAAATCATTTTTGAAGGGTTTGAAAATAAGTTTGGTGTCTTCATTAATCGGTCTTTGAAAACAATCGTTTTAATTATAAAGAATAGGTGTAATTACAGAAGAAGCACAAAATAAAATAATAACTCTAAAACTCATTCTTTCAGCCATTTCAAGACGAAAATACCTTTGCTTATATTAAAAATACAAAAAACATTTTGTGAACTCTTTAATACAAATTCAAAAGTGTAGGAGGAATCTCCGTGGCTCTGTACTTAAAGCTTCACTTCGTGTGCTGAAATTCGTGCGTTCTATTTCCTAACAGTTATTTCTGCTCGGTGCTAGAAATCTTTCTCGGGATTCCTTGTGCGTAATAAGTAAAGAAGTTTAACGTCTCGTGGCAATGGCACAAAATCTTCCCGTAGTACAGAGTTTGGCGTAATGATTGACACGATATATAAAGAGACAGAACTTCGAAACAAATATTAAAACAAACATTACATTAACAAAAAATTGTTGAAAAATGAAAAATGTATGCTATTTTTCATACCATTCATGTCATTAAATGGTTTTGAACATGATACCATAGGGCCATTCCATGAAAAGTGAAACCAATTGGTCAAAAATTCATATTGAAGTTATGTTGTTATGTTATACATCATTTTAAAGCTTAAGATGTATATTTTAAGAATCCTGCATTGGTTTTTTGGCGACAGTTAGAATAATACTTGTTTTTTTAGTTGGAAGTACGGATATTCACGAACTTGTAAAAATCAGAAAAAAGAACACATTTTCAAATGCATATTTCTCATCGAAAAATAAAAACAAAAATAACTACTTGTAGCACAATTTTAACTACTAAGACGATACTATAATAATATGCATTTATTAATTTCTTTAAAATTGATCTAAATGGTGTAATTGAAGTTTGAAAAAAAGAAGTTTGATGTTTCGTCTGTAACAAAAAAGAAGCAAAAGTTGTCCTTACGTCCTAAAAAATCAAAATTAAAAAAAACCCTTATCGGTCCTTTTGGCAAATTCTTAGAGTAAGTGCCCACCATAGTTAAAAATATTGCAACTGATTTAGTTTTTAAATTAATGCTGTTACAGACGTAACATTTCGGACATAACAAATGGCTCTATGTTACGTCCGTAGCAAAAGTAAATTTCCAATTAAATAGGTAAAAAGCATAGGATGAGCAATACATGTATATAGCATAATATGGTACGTGTACTAAAGTTTCTGGTATTCTGATTTTGAAATTTTTAATTATGTCGGCATGTAATTGAAATTTATTTCTTAAGATTAATAAAATACACATATGGTATAACTGATTATAATTTATACCTCAACTGGCATTTTTTTGCTACGTCACATGGAAAGGGAGCTGTGGATGGAGTTGGGGGTATGGTCAAGCACCAGGTTTGGCAGAAAGTAAGATCAAGAACAGCATTTTTCAACGACGCTCTTCCTTTTTTCAGTGTGCAAACTCCATTGCAGAAAAAGTTAAAATTATTTATATGCCCCAGGAAAATGTTTTAAAGCTGACGCCAAAATTGGAAGAACGGTGGGCTAACATCGCGAATTTGCCAAAAGCCCGCGAAATGCATTGTTTTCGAACAGCCGTTCGAATTTCGAGAACGTCGGACGAAAAAGGACACATTTTTTCATTCAAAAAAAAAATACCAAAATTGACCAACTGTCACCAAGAAGGTTAAATTTTAGTTTGGTACTAGAGTATTCTGCTATATCATCCAACATTTTCAGATTTTTAAGTTCTCCTAAGACCAATCACTGATTCCAGGGAGGAATTTACTTTCCCCGTTTTTTTTTTTTTTTTTTTTTTTTTTTTTTTTTTTTTTTTTTTTTTTTGTAGCAGCCCCATTATGCATTAATTTTAAGAATACAAATAAATAAATTTGTGTGAAGTCCCTTCTAAACTTTTCTTGTGTCAATCTTTCTTGGAAATAATTGTCTTAAGATGAATTAGTTTATTGTTACATATTGACATATCGGCATATGCTCTCAACTCCCCAAGACTTACCCAAATTTTCTAAAACTGTTACAGTATAACTTAAAATATTCAAATAATGTATTAATTAATGCTACTGTATTGTTTTAGCACAAAAATCTTTGTTTATTCCTGCTTTAAAATACTGTTTTCTACTTTCAAATCAGAGATGTTACGTCTGTAACACCACTTTGTTTCGTCCGTAACAAGTTTATGAATTTTTTTCACAAATTCGGCAGTCAAAATCCACACAATCTTTATGGTTTTAGAAAGCTTGAAGTCTCTAGAACACGTATTAAAAAAAAAAAGTTCAAAATTTCCGTATAATTCAGAGGAATATTGTAAGTTGTATGACATAGTCGAGTTTTTGCTGTTTTGTGAATTACGTCTGTAACAGGCAGTTTTTAATTTCTGTATTTTTTTGTAATTAAGCAATCTACACGCTAATTTAATGTAGCATAAACATCATCAAGTTACACTACAGGAAAAAAAATTGAAGACTTTCATCAGCCCAAACCAGAATTATTTGTGTTCAAAGTCTGCGATTGTTACGTCTGTAACGGTGGAATCGCCCCATAGTGATGGTCGCCATCATGAGCAGCGCTTTTCTCCAGATGTCGAATAAAAGCTTCCACCATTCCATCAACACGTTCAACGGGATCTCCTCCACAGGTGTACACTAAAAAGTATATGTTGTTTTAACAGTATTATACAGCTAACTTTATAGTAACATTCTGTAAAAATTACTAATTTTAGAGTAATAAATTGTAAAATTGCTATTTTTGCATTAACAAACTGTAAAATTGCTGCTTTACAGTAATAAACTGTAAAATTGCTAATTTTATAGTTTATTACTTTGCATTTTAGTTTTAAACTAGAACCTCTGCTGACAGTATTGTACTGGTATTTTTACAGTATAAAACAGCTAACTTCATGGTAATAAACTGTAAAATTGTGGTAATAAACTGTAAAATTGCTGCTTTTCAGTAAATAACTAAAATTGCTGCTTTTCAGTAATAAGTTGTAAAATTGCTAATTTCAAAATTTATTACTGTTCATTACAGTTTTGAACTAAAACCTCTGCTGCCAGTATTATACTATAAAAACAGCACTTTATTTTTTGCAGTCTACGTATCTTTCCTTGAGTAAACATCCTCATACCGTGGCTGAACTTAAGGACCCTTTTTTTATCCACCTTCCTCCCCATCAATTTGAGCCCGGAAGTTACATTTTTACTACCCTTACCCCTTCCTGATTCTGACCCACACTAAAATAACTACATAGATCCGCCCTTGAACTAGAATAAAGGTTATGGCGTGCAAAAATCGTTAGAGGATATCACATACATCATGAGAGTAAAAAAAAACATTATTAATATGCAAGAGTAATGGCTTCTCTCGCTCGAAAACTCCTTCTTGTTTACGTTCTAAAAGCCAATATTTCACACGCCATCCTTCAACAGTAATAACACTTATCATATAACCGCACCCTTCGAAAATATGACATGCAGTTAATGTATGTCTTGACTTCTGTGGATTTATTACTGATCAGTATCAAATAAAAATAGATTTTTTGCCCTTCTCTCCTTGTTAACAATTATTCGTGATTAAACAAAATTTTATGCTGATCATTTGTATCATTTGTATCATTTGGATCATTTGTATCATTACATTGATCATTTGTATTATCGAGAAGATCAAACCATTTCACTTTTCGAACTCTCAAAAAGTCCCGAGATGAAATTATAAATCTATGCACTTTCTATCGGGCATAAAACTATAGTTGCGAACAAGGGCGGATCCAGCTTCTAGCTAAGGAGGGGGTCATTTTCGGAAAGGGGGGGGTCAAAGTGCAATTTTTGGGCGGAAATCGGGGGTTTTGACAATTTTTTCGTAATATAAGTGTCAAAAATGCAATTTTTTGCTATATTTTGTCGGTTAAGGGGGGGGTCATGACCCCCCCCTCTGGATCCGCGCCTGGTTGCGAAAGAGTTTCTGAAAAATTTAATAAACTAGTAAAAACTGTTAATAAACGAACTTTTATTCCCGCACGAAGAAAAAAAATCTTATGTTTCGAAACAATTATAATTAAACTTTTTCTGGAGATTTTTTTTTTTTTTTTTGTTAAACACAGTTTATTTACTCTAAACTTCATCTTTGATGAATGAGATAAGCTGAGATTTCAGTTACAGCTACAGCACATTAAAGCGTTACCTAAAATAAGAAGCTCATATAAAATAGCACTGGCCTTTCTTATTCCAAAGAATCAAAATTTTTAAGTGCTAATGCGAAAATTTGAACAAGAGCTAAAACCCCGTTAGCATACTTACCAAAATTTTCCCGTTGGTATTCTTTATACATATCAGAATACTTAGTAGAAGATCTTATTATTCTCGATTATATATCCACGTTTATGGAAAACTACCACCGGCTAAAATGAGAAAAACAGCAAAACCGTTAACTTTTTTTCTCTTGTTCATAATTGCTCTATAAATATAATCTCAATGCACGAAAAAGTTTTTAAACTTTAAACCAAGTTTCAGAATGTTATTAAGCTCGATCTTCTCTCATAGACTCTGCGGTCTTATTTTCTAAAAACCCCTTCAACATTTAATTCCTTGATGTTTCCTAACAATGAGGCATCCTGTAAAACGCGTAAAAGGTTTTCCAAAAAAAAAAAATCTACGTTGCTCCTGAAGCATCTTGCAATATTGTATACTTGCTGAACATTCTTATTTTCAAACTTACAACATTTTTTATTTGCTTTATTGTCTTAAAAAGTTTTCTTTTCTGTATTGTGTGTTTGAAACAAGGTCGTATTTAAGGGGTGGGTTTTTAGAGTTTAAACCCCTCCGAAATTTTCCAAACATATTACAAAAATGCTTTTCGCAGTTTCTCAATGAAAAAAATATTATTGCTATCCTATTTTATTTTTCCTATTTACTTTGAAACTGCATTTGAAAAATGAAACTATCATTATTGAATAATCGTACAAATTAAGTGTTTTTCTGCAGTATTTATTTTTATTGTAGTTATTGAAACCATATTTTTTTAACAATACACCTTTTTTTTTTTCGAATTTTTAGTACCACTAAAAAACAAGAAAAATTCTTCAAATTCGTAAGCACCGAACTCTATATTTAACACATCTTATTCATGTCCCCCCCCCTCCCCCCATAAGATAGAAATTTCAAAAATACTCCTTCGAATGCGCGCGTATTTGAGTAAACTGCTCCATCCAGATTTTTTTTTTTTTTTTTCGTTGAAAAGATGAGTCATTTTTATTTACATTTTTCATGTTCATACCCTTTTAACATCTATTGTAACAAAAACCAACAAAATATAGAATATGAAGTCAAATTTTATTGACATAGAATCTACGAAAAATAGGTTTGGTAAAACCCTTTCCGAAACTCTGGTTTGAAAGAAAGTGTTTCATTCTTTGTCAAAACCGACCCGGAAACAATCAAACTCACTTTTTTATAGTTTCATTTTTATTTTTTTCATAGGAAACTTCACTAGTATTTTTTTTAACTTTCATATCATTGTTTCAACCGAATTTTTGCGTACCTATTCACATACTCAAATAGCTATTCCCACTTCAAGTATGGGTTTTAACAGACGAAAGTTTCTGGGATGGTTTTACCGAACTCCTTTCTCGTGGAATCTATCTGATGAATAAAATTTGATTTCATATTCTATAATCTATTCTATACCTTTTTTGTTAGAAAAATGTTTAAAGGGAATCAATATGAAAAATATTGTATCTTTCAATGAAGTAAATAATGTGATGTGGACACTGCGTAACTTCGCCACTGTTAAATATTCGATGTCTTTAGATCATTCAAAGAGTGGATGCGTTTTTACTCCTGAACTTTCTATTTTACGACACTTATAAAGTGTGTAAAATATAGAGTGTGGTACTTTCAAGTTTAATGAATTTTGGTACTTTTGTTAGTGGGATTCAAAATTCAAAGGATAACGGGGTGTTGTTCAGTAAAAAATGTTTGCAATAACTACAATAAAAATAAATACTGCAGGTAAAGCACTTAATTTTTGCAAATATTTAATAATAGTGATTTGATATTTCAGATGAAAGTGAAAAATAAATAAGAAAATTTAAATAAAATAGCAATAATAATTTTTGCAACAAAAAAGTATGATAAGCATTTTTTGGAACATTTTTGAAACATTTCAGATTGGGTTTGAACCCTTAAAAGCCACCCCTTTAATAGGCTCCTGCTTCAAGTAATTTTCATAAAAGGATATATTACAAGCAAATGGTGCTCTTTCCCCGTAACGGAACCTTCAGCACTCAGGAACTCAATTAGTCGCTTTTGGCAAGTTGATCAGTCAGTAAATGCATGGCAACAAGAGAGCGACGAATGAATGCGTCCATTCGTTTCATTGAAGAATATATTATTTAGCATCCGTTCGGAGAGACATCGTTAGCGTTAATTATCTATGATAAGAGAAAATGTTTACGACTTATCAGGCAGAGAGAGTAAATGAAGTACGAACTCGTGTGAATTGCAGCTTTTGAAGGTATGAGCTGCTTCCGAATTCAGATCACAATGGGGGCTGGGAGCAAAGCATGACGGTGTCACATAGTGTAATGTTATGCATATTTTAGCTAGCTTTACGACTTATTCCGTGTTTTTAACGAAATTCAGCAGTATATCTCTTTTTCCAAAAGAAACTGTAAAAAAATCACTCTATCGTGTCAGCAATCTGTTAAGTAAAAAGTAAAAATAATATACTATAATTCCGTGAGATAAAAATATTAATAATTTAGGCATTTTGCTTGAAACTCTCTTCAATACTCGAAAATTGCTTTCTAAATGGTGGAATCATAACCCATGCCTTTTCTTCCGTCTGATTAAAAAAATTCAAAAAACCGAATCCAACATGTGTAGTATATTGAAATTCTTGTTTAATCTCTTACATGCTCTTCTACTGTGATTTTCTTAGGTAAAACATTCCGCGTATTTACGCATGCGTCAGGTCTTCTCTGATCTTACCAAAATAAGGGTGATAGGTAAGATAACAATAAGGAGAAGACTTATAGGAAGCATTTTGAACCGAATGAAGCAATGTAGAACGATGGTAATTTCAAATACATAGGTTAGTTGAACATGTCAAAAGGATAGCAAAATGCAAGTTTTATAAATTGAAAACTTCGGAAAGTTTCCACTCACAACCTATCACCCCTTTTAGAAGTGGGATGGTTCACGAGTGCTAAACGCGGCTCTAAGGACAGACAATATAAAAGGGTGTAGAGAGAATTAGTCGACTTAGAGCACGAACGAGCCAAACAAGTAAAAAGTCCATTCCCCAATATTATCAGAGCCCAAAAAAATCTGAAACATCAAATGCAAAAAACCCTGGATAAAACGATTGAAGAGAACAACGTACTAAAGGGACAATCAAAGAACAAAGACGAAAAAGCCTCCCAGACCTGCCCCGATCTCCATGGATCCCGTACCTTCTCCTATGCTGATGCAGCCAAGCGCCTTAGACGCCAGAGAATAAGCGTTGTTGGAGTAAAGGACCCCACCCCCCTCATCAAGAGCCTCAACGAAATGTCTAAAGGCGATATTCAAGCCAGAGTAAGCGGCGACGCTCTCCAAATTCAAGTTAGCCCTGACGACTTCGATGCAGTCAAGACTGAAATGAGCCGACTTCAGATCCCGCAATTCTCGGACCAAAAAATTGAGGAAAAACCAATCAAGGTGGTCATCAGGGGTCTCCCTGCATCCTTTCCCGCCGACGACATTCGTCTTGAACTCGAGGAGCGAAACTTCATCCCTGAAAAGATAATTCAGCTCAACAAGGAAAGGGCGAAAGCCTTTGAGCCTCTCCCCCTCTTCCTCATCATTCTACCAAGGACAGCCGAAAATCAGGTCATCTACCAGCTGAGGACTCTCTCCTTTTACCGAGTACGGATGGAACCCCCCAGGAGTAAAACTAACGGCGCTCTACAGTGTTTCAACTGCCAGAGATTCCACCACACGGCATTCAACTGTACCTTCCCCCCAGTCTGCTTCAAATGTGCAGGAGCACACGACAGTAGGAAATGTCAAAAGCCAAAGGAAGAAGCTCCCACCTGTGCCAACTGCAAAGGTGCCCACCTCGCCTCAAGCCACGACTGCCCCCGACGCCCAAAGCCTCGCCAGCCCTCCCGACCAAGAATGGACCGGTTAAGGAACCCCCCACCGGATGTAGCCGCCCAACTCCATAGCTACCTGCAAGCCCTCGGACTGGACCTGCATAAGATTCCTGGACGTTCTGTCCCCCGGATCCCTGCCCAGCCCTCCGCCTCGGCTACCACCAGGCGCGGATCCAGAGGGGGGGTCATGGGGGTCATGACCCCCCCTTAACCGACAAAATATAGCGAAAAATTGCATTTTTGGTACCTATATTACAAAAAAATTGCCAAAACCCCCCATTTTTGCCCAAAAATTGCACTTTGACCCCCCCCCTTTCCGAAAATGACCCCCTCCTTAGCCAGAAGCTGGATCCGCCCTTGGCTACCACCACCTAAGGACGCCTCTGGATACCGGCCGCTCTTTCCCCTCCCTTCCTCCTCCTCCCCCCCCCTTTTTTCCAATTTTTCCAGTTCAACGTTAATTTTTTCTGCCCCTCCTCTCCACCACGTCAGGAAAATGGGGTTTTTTTCCCCAGGCCTGCTTAATATTTACGGTAAAGGTAAAGGTAAACAACGTTAAGAAGGCACGTGCCTTCTTAACACGTGGGTTGTTATTCTCTCTACATCTATAGCACAAGGGTATTTAAACTTTAGTATAAAAGGGGTTTGGATTTTTTTTTTTTTTTTTTTTTTTTTTTTTTTTTGCCATAAACATGGTGCAACACTAAAAATATAAATATTCTGCCACCTTTTCTCACCCCATCAAGGTCAGACAAGTCCGACCTTGATTGTTTGGTTATGATTGGTGATGGAGATTTAAATACCTGCTCGGGCACGGATATGCTTTCTCTATCCTATCCTTGTCGTTTCTTTGTGTGAATATGTTGTTATACTGTGAATGGTTGCCTAACCTATAAACAGGCCCTTATGGCATGTGTACTGTTTAAGTTGGACTTACACCAAATTGCGATACAGTTAGAATAGTGAAGCAGCGCACCCCAAATTGCCAGTCTACCTGGCACAAGACATCAGCAGCAACAAAAATTAATTTTAAAAAATCTCAAATTTTATTGTTCTCTTACCTGAAACTAACTTGCTACTGGGGGTAGGGGGTGGCAGTCTACCAATTTCTTTCGGATTCTGGTAGTGTTTTATCAGAGAAAAACGGTTGGAACCACGGGTCCATATGAAGGTTTTAATCTGTTTTGACTGACTACTACACACATACTATAACGTATTTTAAAAAAACAAAAACTTTTCTGAATTTTAAATGCAAAAGCATGTTGATTTACAGAATTCAGAACAAACTTAAGGGTAGATAAATAGTTTCAGTGGTAGTAAAAGCTGCCAATTACTGCTTTGTTATTTGCAACTCTTGTTATTTCGCACTTTTACGTTGCAATTAAGTTACAACTGTAAAAATCAGAAATTTAGCATTCAATAACTGAACCGTTTATTTCAGAAATCACCCAAGCGAGAAACACTAAAAGTTCGGAAAAGTATTTTTACCGTTATTAATGAAAAAATCGATTAGAATTTCAATATATTAAACTGAAATATATTCATATCTATATATATATGTATATATATATAAATGGATGTATGTATGTTTGCTCCTTATACAAATTCTGTTTTCTTAGGATTTTCATCAAACTTGGCACAGAGGCTCCTTGATGCACTAGAATTCACATAGGTGGGATTTTGAAATTTAAAAAAGATCCAAAAAGCTCAAAATTCAAATTTTTGTCTCAAAAGGGCCATTTTCTTTCAATTTTGAGTAGATACAGTAATAGAGATAAACCTTTAAGCATACAAATTGATAAAATTTAACGCATTTAAATATGAGTATTTTCCAACAAAGATTACGATTAACAATGAATTTTCATTTTAAGGCTCACCTATTTCCTTTTAGCATGAAATAAGCATAAGATTGATGCAATTTTTATATACCCATGTGAATAAAATTCATTCAAATAGTTTTTTAGAGCTATGCTGCATTAATAAGCACCCGTGCAACACCGGGTAATAAGCTAGTTTAGATATAATTCTTTCAGCAAATATTGTTGTTATCACTATTAATTAGTTCAACGTGAAGAAATAAGTGTTTTCTTAAAATTAGAAATTTTGTCGTTTAGGTGATTTCTGAAATAAACGATTCAATTATTTTGCAAAACGCATCTTCTCAATAAATCATTCAATAAAACTTTTCATATAAACTGTTTATAATGGAGACAATCAAGACCTTCTCTCAAGAATAAGAGAAGTCTTGTACTAGAGAGTTTAATTTATAATTTTCCACACTCATAATTTCAGAAACGCCTTAAATCGCGCTTTGCGTTTATTCACGCATTTGCGTGCATTATAATTCGGGGAACTAAATACAGTTTTCTAAGCATTGAGGTAAAAGGGAGGATACGCCCTAATCCATCAGCTAACTGATTGCCATTCATCATTTGTAATGAATACCCTACTCTTTCCAGCCAACACACATTTAAATGAGATTATGCATTTTGTTTGCACAGTATTACTGAAACAATTGCTTGGGCGAATGACGTTTCTGGTTAATTTTAATAGCCTTTTTCTTTATACTAAATCTATGATGAATTACTTCACTACATGTGGTAATTGAAGAAAAATGAATTTTTGGCTTTGGAAAATTGTAATCCAGTGAGATTACGAGGGCTGTCTGAAAAGTTTCCGACCTAACATATATAAAATATTTTTATCGTCCAAACTGGCTGTTACTTTTTGATATAGTCTCCTTGTAAGTTCACATGCGTTATACAGTAATGCTCCCACCCTTTTAACCCATCCAAAAGTAGTGATGAAAATGTGTCCTCAAAAAAAGCTGTTGACAAAGTTTATGACCTCCTCATTTGAAGAAAACCTTTGTCCTCCAAGTGCTTTTTTTCAGCTTAGGGAGCAAGAAAGGGTCGTTTGGGACCAGGTCTGGTGAGTAGGGTGGGTGTTTAACGATTTCGAGACTTAACTCGTAAATTTTGGCCATTGAAACCACTGAGGTGTGAGCAGGAGCATTTTCTTGATGAAAAAGAACTTTTTTCTTTTTCAAATGCGGTCGTTATTCTTCTATTTTTTTCTTCAATTTGTCAAGGAGAGTAGAATAGTATGCTCCTGTTATGGCTTTTCCCATTTTAAGGTAGTCAATGAGTATCACTCCATGGCTATCCCAGAAAACGGTCGGCATCACTTTTCCTGCAGAAGGAACTGTTTTGACCTTTTTTGGAGCTGTTCTCACTTTGCAGTCCTTTGTTTTGACTGCATTTTTGTTTCTGTAGTGTACTGATGAATCCAGGTTTCATCCACCGTGATAAGTCGTCAGAAAAACTCTGATTCATTGTGCCAGAAGTGCGCTGCAATTGTTCATTCGGACACGTTTCTGGTCAAATTGAGCAAACGCGGCAGTCAATGTGCAGCCAGCTTCCGCGTGCTAATTTTTCATTTAAAATGTGGCATGCGCATTCCTTAGCGATATTCATAGTTTCTTCTATCTATCTCACCTTCAATCTGCGTCATCCAGCACCATTTGATGAGCTTTAGCAATGTGTTCATCAGTGGTAGCAGTTTTGAGTCGACCTGAGCGTTCATGAAAACTCTAGCTGGTACGGCCGCGTTTAAATTCCGCTACCCAAAATTTGACGGTCGTAGACGATGGTGCAGAGTCCCTATACACAGAGTCCAACTGTTTTTTAATTTGTGCAGGCGTATTTCCTTTTTAAAACAAGTATCGAATCAGAGCTTGATATTCGATTTTTTCCATTTTCAAAAAAACTGTTGGAGCAACTCACTGGTATGGCTGTCACGCAAACAATTTGAACTAAAAATGGCCAAAACTACGGATCTAAGTTTCCAAAAGACTCCTTAATAAGAACATCTTTCTTGGTTTCATAAGTTTTGCCCTTTTCATGTCGAGGTCGGAAACTTTTCAGACAGCCCTCGTATATCCAACCGTGCCATAATTTTGCATTGACAAAGAAGAAATCACGCATGTAGATGAAACAAATGTTGATCTTTCTGAGATAAGTTTAAATAATTCATTACAGCACTACGAGGGGCAATAATTAATGATTTTTGGCACGAGTTTGAAGTTATAAAGAACCTGTTTGCCAGTACAAAAAATAAGTTGATGGGTACTTTAAATTCGACCATTTTTGAAAAAAGAGTTTCCTGTGCAACACACCACCATCGTTTATTCCTTCCATGGACTGCAGTTTCGCGCTTTTTGGCACTCGTCAGCATGGAATAGAAATTAAACGAACTGGAGGCAGAAAGCCTCTTATAGAGCGAAGAGAGCCAACAAAAACTGGTAGCTAATGCAAAATTAGAACTCCAGCGAGCGACCGCACTTGGTACGGTACAACTCGAAAATTTTGAGGCAAAGCTCGGGTATAAAGCAATTGGCTACCAATTTTTCTAGGCTCTCTTTGCTAGAGGATTTCTTCCTTCAGCTCGTTTAATTAATATTCCATGCTGATGAGTGCCACGAAACTGCAGTCCATGGATGGAATAAACGAGCTGGTGGTGTATTGCATGTTTCTGGCTTAGCCTTGGCTTATGGGCGGTTACTTACTGCTTTAAGCGTTTACTAGTCATCTTGAAGTTAAACATGTCTGGTGTTGCTTTAGGTATTTGTATAATTTCCATCAGGTCTACGAGGTCGTTGATGATCTTGAGGTACAGGAGTCGGCAGTTTGTGACTTTCCAAGTTCCATTAGTCGGAGTCTGTCATTTCCTCTTTCCGCGTCAACACCTCCACAAAAGCTGCGAATTCAAGTCAATTTTGGAATAAAAAAATCGGGGATGGAAGCTTTATAATTTCTCTAGTCAGTCGGTCACCCCTCCCCCCTCCTCGTCTTTACAACACGTATTTTTCACACTTATTGTTTTTAAGTTGTCTCTGCATTGTATTCGCAAAACTTTTTTCTCGTTTATTTTGTCAATGAATTAAAAAGTTTGGTCTCTCTATAAGAAGTTTCTATTGCATGACCAGACACGAACAAAAAATATAAAATTTTAGGCTCCAGGAAAATCATTTCTCTAAGTTTATACGAATAATCAAGATAACATAACTTCTGTAAGAACTAGTCTCTAAGGTACAATTCAATAACTGCCAACTCAGTTATTTCAGTCGCTAAGGTATTCTATTATTCACCCGGGCGGCCTGGGACTTGGGATTTGTCGGATGCTGTACATGACTATTTACAACATTGGTTTCCCAGACATAAGAAATAGAATTCAAAGGAAGGTATTATTTTTATGTGTGTGAAAGCCAAGGCCCGATAAAAATATTAAGGGGCCCTAGGCCAAATACTTTTTTGGGACCCCCTGTACTGAGACTTTACAATTTTAGGCGTTAGATGAAACATTTAGCCATTGACGAGGGCAATTTCAGCTATTTGGGGGCCCCTAAATTGTGGGACTCAAGGCAATGGCCTAGTTGGGCTATCCAGTAATAATGCCCTGGTGAAAGCGCTTTGTCAGAAATAGAAATCCCCTTTCAACGAAGGCATGCACTGTTCAGAAAAGAAGATCAGTGATGTTGAAAATTTTGTTTTATAGTGAAAGTAAAATCTTTCGGGTAAAACAGGAAGGTACCCGGCTATTAATACAAAAATATCTAAGTCTTCTTGGAAAGGATCCTAATTTATTACAGATGAGTAAATCACTTTTATTGGAAAGGTTTTTAAGTTTATCGGAAATAGTCCAAGTTGATTTCAGGAAGACTTTTAGAGGGAAGCTTTCCTTTTTTTACCAGATATTACAGGGGTGATTGTTTTCCGGTATTTTACCGGATTTCCGGTATTTTCATGATCGATTCTGGTATTTTCACGTTCGAAAATACCGGAAATAAAATATTTTTAATTCTGCTTTTATCTTCCCACCTTCGGAATTTTTTCTCTTTTTCGAAGTTTCGATGATTTTTCCGATAATTATTAATAATATTCATCAAATAGAAATGTTCAGATACCATTCTATTTTTTTACTTTAATAAGTTATTTTATTTGCACCTTTTTTATTTTGATGTCTTCATTTAAAAAATGCAATCGATTTGCATCTAATATGAGAATCGAATTTTTCTCATTTTTGATGCTCATTACCTTTAGTTAGGAGATAAATAAATGAAGTATATTTTTATTTATATTAAAAAACCATAACTTTAAAATCCTTGAGTGAAATTCTATGTCTTTTATAAAAGTCAAAATGTCAAACGATTGAAGCTCTAATTTAAATGTGTTTGTTTATGAAAGGAAATTAATTACTGTATGTGTACAGTTATAAAATTAGGTGTGCTTAAGTAATAGGGACCTTGGTTTAAAAAAACACCCCCCCCCCCCGCACACACACAAACATTTTCTCTTTAAAACTTTCAGGTATTTTTTTATGAACTCACAATCACCCCTGCAGATACGTTCCTGACATAAGTTAGACTTAAAAACTGCTCATTATTTTCCAGGAACGTCGAAGTTTTTTTTTTTGGTGTATGAGACAAATTTATGCTGGTATAAAAAATAAGCTAGTTTCTCTCTGGTTTATTTGTTTTTATTCCACGTGTTTTATTGCTATTATTGGCGCATTTTATAATAATTTTTTACTGCAACTCGGTATTGGGCAATACCACGAAAAAAACCGCCATGTTGTCCCTCACGTTACTAAAAAGCAGTCATTTTAAATAGTAAAGAACGAAGTTTTGTTGGTTAAGAAATCACAAACCAGTGGCGTATTTCTCAGGTAAAAATTTTGTTCATTACCTTTTGAAATTAGTACTTTTTAATAAATATCTGAGCGTCACGTTCGGGACAAAATGGCGGCGTTTTCGTGGAATAACCCTATTAATCTATTTAAACTGGTGGCGTTCATTTTTCTAATACTTACTTTACAACATTTTACAAAATAATATGTTTTATATACAAAATTTTCCTTCCAGTTAACAACAAATCGGCGATCACCTAGTTTCTTGCCATCTTAGTGCAATAACTTTCGAGTCGATATTAAATTTACTTCCGTAAGGTAAGGAATTAAATGAATTTCAGCAGCCATGAATCGATTTTGGGTGCAAATGGCTCACCCAGCTGGTTACATGACTCCCCACTTAACCAAGAAAACCAATAAATCTCAAAATATATTCAACTAAACTTTCATTTTCAGCCCCAGATTTGGTGGATTAAGATTTTGTGAAGTTTCAAATGCATTCGTTTTCCAGTCGAATTGCCATTTTCTTTCCGTTACGTTGAAATCGAAATTTACTCCACTTCTGCGAATGAAATTGGATGTCACAATTCGATCTTTGGAACAGAGTTGTTAAAGCAATAAATTTTGTTGCGTCTATCGTGATAAATTAATATGCGTCTTCTATTTTCAAGAGTAACAAAGTTTATAACAAGTTAATATTGAAGCTAGGAATAAAAAGGCACAATGGCGTTTAGCAAAAGCAATTTATAACTTACCATAGATTTGAAATGAATTTCTTGTCAAAATTATGAGCTTTACTAAGATATAAATATATTTTTCTCAACCTTTCATGATTTCTTTTCTATTGTTTTGCAATAAAATCATTTGAATTCTGTTTAACAATCAATTTGTTTACACGGGTCAAAGCCGTACACAAGGGGAGGGTTTTAGGACCTAAACCCTTCTCATTAAAAAAGTAAATAAGTAAAAAAAACTTTTAATTGAAGTTAAAATTTGATTTACTGCATATGTTTCTGAAATAATATATTATTAATGCACAGCTAAATGCATGTGCATGGAGAACATGAGCAAAATGTGCATTAATGTCAGAGGTAATCACACATCATAGGAAGGTACTCATGTCTGCATCATTCTGGCCTGAAGATCAATTTCTTGTGGCTTTCGGAAAACTCATCTCAAAAGGATTGTTTTTATTTTTAAGTTTTTACTTTATCGACGTGGTAATAGTTGTACCATTTGCACTATAATAAGGGCAAATCCTCTCTACTAAATATGTGTTTAGTTCTGTTTTTTTAATCAATGTCTATTCTTAATTACTCCAATAAATGTAATTGTTCCTTAGCAATTGTCAAGCAGTGTAAATGTTTCCTAGTTTGTTTTTCTAAATTTCCATTTTAAGTGCTTCTGAGATTCTCTCTGATAGCTAAACAGGTAAACACAAATTCCCCTATCTTAAAGGCCTTCTTTCTTATTTTTCCCTTCAAATTTTTATCCCTTCAGATTTCTTATTCACGGTTACACATTTAAGGTGGGCCGAAAAAGACTTTTTTTTTATTTCGATGATTAGGAATGCGGAAAAGGTGCCATTGGGAAAGCAAAGTGCACATAAAAATTTTGAAATTTTGTGGTCAATTTCTTGATTTGCCGCAATTGAGTTGAAGTTTGGAAAAAATAGTTTTTGAGATTTTAAGGAATTTATTTTTTAAAATTATTTAGCACCTAACATCTAAAAATGCATAATATGTGACAAACGATGGAGTTATCTCAGATAAGTACTGCGAAAACCGTATTTTAACGTTTTGACAAAATTTAATTTAAAATGTAGAAAAAAACAGGAGATAGCCAAATCTTCTAGACATTTGTGGAAAAGGAAGGAATTATAATACAGACCTCAAATTTTTTATGTAGTTTCTATGCCCTCAATAGCACTTTTTCCGTCTTACTCGTTGTCGAAAATAGAAAAAAAAAATAATTTGATAAAAATCTCGAAAAAACTGCATTTTTTCCAAACAAACCAGTCAATTGCGGCAGATCAAAAAATTTCAAACTTTTTACATGCACTTTGCTTCTCCAATGGCGCCTTTTCCGCAATATCCATCATCGAAATTAAAAAAAAAAGTCATTTTCGGTCCACCCTATTCTACATTCACAAGATTTCAAAAAAATATTCCAGGAAATTTTCTAAACAAAGCAAGCGAAGGAAAACTTGATAATTCACTGCCTTAAAATTGATTAATGAAATTAGGAAATCTCATCTTCTTGAAAAATATGACAGAACAAAGATTTTGAAATGGTAACTAAATTTTAGTTCCATTAAGTATAAAGACGCTGATATTTTTACGATAGAATAACGACGATGTTTGCTTGCAAATAAGATATTAGAAAACTGAATAGTATATTTCTGTTGTTATAAAATGTTAAAATTCTTCAAAAAAGCAGCAAGGTGAAACAAGAAAATAAAATTTTCAAAACAATGGAACGATTTTACGACAATTTGATTAGAGTTTTATTAAAATGGAACATAGGAGTTTCTCTTGTTTCTCTTCATTTTAGGAGAAATGTGGAAAATATTTCCCTGTCGAATTTGAGATTTAATATTTACTTGCAGAAAATTAAACTTTTTTTTTTTTTGATAGTTTTCTTCATCTTTTTTTTCTTTTGGTTCGTTCAAATATGCAGTTCATTGTAAAGCTCGTTTCAAATATACATTTTCAATGAAATAACGGAACAGGACATCTCCGCCACAAATTTTATCGCCCTCTTCCCCGCATGGGACATTTCCACCACGACTCCTATCCCCCCTCTGCATTGTACAGGACAAATCTGCCTCACCATTTCCAAGAATTACAAAGGGGTTACTAAAGTTTACAAATACCTTTGTGCAATAGATGTAGAGAAAATTACAACGTTAAAAATGCACAAATAAGCAGCTGCTAATTTGTGCATTCTTAACGTTGTAATTTTTTCTACAAGGGGTTACTGGTTTAAAATTTTCAATCCTGGCGACACATCTTCTTTTGGCGACAAAGACCTAATCTAAAAAACGGAATTTATTCCCGAACTAAAGGGTCGCAAGAAGTCAAAAAAAAACATAATGCAGTGTAAATCAATTTAAACTTCGCCAATTTTATTTCGCCAAATATTGCACTCTACCAGCTCAATCGGCGGATTTGTCCTGTCGCATAGAAATGGTGGAGAGAGAAGCGGCGGAGATGTCTCATGAGGGGAAAGATAGAGATAAATTTTGCAGCGGAAATGTCCTGTGCCCAGTTTAAAAGCGTATTGTTTAGTTTTTTTAAACTATAATTTCTATTATTTAATAGATACATATTTATTAGCAGCACTGTTATTTCAGAGCACAGAATATTGAAATAACAGTGCTGCTAATAAATATGTATCTATTAAATAATTTAAATTATAGTTTAAAAAACTAAAAAATACGCTTTTAAACTACATTTTATGATACTCTAACTGGGGGTACTCCCTCTGGTTTTCAAAACTATTGAATATCCACTCTCTCTCTAAATTTACATGCACTTATAATCAGGGCCGTATTTAAGGGGTGAGTTTTTAGGGTTCAAACCCCCTCTGAAGTTTTTCAAAGTTATTCCAAAAACTGGTTTTCACACATTTTTTTCTGTTGAAAAAATTATTACTCATTTTTAATTTTCTTAATTTTCAATTTCATTTGAAAAATGAAATTATCATTGTTAAATTGTTGTACAAATTAAGTGTTTTACATGCAGTATTTATTTTTATTATAGTTATTGCAAACATTATTTCTTACAGAAGAACACACCTTTTTTCTTCGAATTTTGAATACCACTTACAAAAACACCAAACTTCTTTAAATTTGAAAGTGCAAACTCTCTATAATCAACACATTGTATAAGTGTCATAAAATAGAAATTTCAGAGGTGTTACTTCAAATGCCTGTTAATAAATAAAAGCGTTATTCCTTTTGATTGATTGTAAGACATAGAATAGTTACATACAGAGACGTACGCATCAATTTTTTTCCTTCATCGAAAAAAGGTCTTTTTTTTTACATTTTCATGTTAATCCCATTTAAGCATCTGTAGCAATAAAACGCAATAAAATTTAGAATATGAAATCAAATTTTATTAAACTTATAGATTTCCCAAGACATGTGTTTGGTAAAACTCTCCCCGAAACAAAAGTCTGGTTACGGCCCTGTTTATAATACATCAACATGTAATATATTTTAGCCTTTAGTATTAATAATAGTATTAAATATATTGCTTTTATATTTGCAAAGAACGTGAATTTTATCTTTTATTCAGAGTTACATGCAAACAACTGAAACACTTATAAATACATCAGCATGTAATAATATAGTTTAGCCTTCAGCATTAATAATAGTGTTATATATATATTGCTTTTATGTTTGTAAAGAACGTGAATTTTGTCTTTTATTCAGAGTTACATACATACATACTCACATGTGAAACTAATAAAAGCGTATTTAAAAAAAGAAAAATAACATAAAAGCTAAAAATATTTTGTTATTTCTATAATTTATAATGTTAGTTTCCGGTAATAAAATACGCTGATAGCAAGTGTCCCCTCAAAAACAGAAAAAAAAAGAACGAGAGCACCTTCCCCCCTAAAAATGAAGCCAAAACCCCTCCAAGTTGACTCTCCCTCAGAAAATTTCAATGCCGCAATCTACGTCACTAACGTAACGTTGTGATGTCGCCTCGAGGTGACATTTGTAACTTACTGCAACCTGTTGATGACCTGCTGTGATGTCTTTTCCCTATTTTGGCCCTGGATCCTTTTTTGACCCAAACTTTTTAAAAAATACAATGCTCTACAATACAATACGAAATACAATACAAAATAAAATACAACGTTAACCTTCAGATTGCATCTTTTAAATTACGTAATTTTGACAGTATCCGCTAGACAGCTACCCCAAGTACAGTCGAAATTAGTTTAAAAGTTGCTATTTGAAGGTTAGCAGGGATCGTTGTATCTTTTAAAAAGTTTGAACTAAAGAGGAACCACAGGGACAAAGTAACCCGCTTATACGGTAACAGAAATTGAAACAAAAAAAATATCTGTCATTTCAGTAAGCTAAATATTTCGGTAACTCTCAGTCTCAGGTTTCCCTACATTGCATTGCACTGTCCAAGATGCTCCCATCCATTGTTCGATTCGTGCAAGTTGGGTTTAGCAGGATACTGGTTCGAAATAAATTCGGCGCCACACACACACACAAGTAATATCATACCCCGTAATTAGGCACTATGTCGCCACAGCTGCAGGTCAAGAGCAATCACGGACATTGACTTGGATATTCTTTATCCAAGTTTTTTTGAAGATATTAGTCATTAGAGCTAAAGAACATCAAGCTGTAGGGTATTGTGTATTGAATCCTTCGTTTTAACAATAGAAACAGAACATTCACCTTCTTGAGAACTTTTCGTTCATAACCACCTTTATCTGTCAACAAATTACCTTATTGCGATTGAAAGTATGTGCTAAAACCAAGAATTTTGAGAGTGATGTGGATCCCTTATCCCAGCTACGTCATTGCTAGAAACAGAGAGCCTCTTTCAACTGATAAATCTGCCCACTGATTAGCCGTAAATGAAAAGACGAAAGTATTACCATGTGAGTCATGTTTTAATTTATTTAACTCATCTAATAGGATGTTTTTAATATTATTTATATTGTATATATTTTTTTATTATTTATTCATTTCACTATTGTTTATATATGTTTTATTATTATTATTATTTATTCATTTTACTATTTGTTTATATATATTTTTTAATTTTTTATTCATTTTTAACGCGCAAGATGTTTGTACTAATTTAACTCCGATCTAGAGAGAGAGAGAAACATGTACAATATGGTCACGATTGCAAATTTGGCAAGAAAGTGTTCAACACTATGGAATCGTTCCGTAAAAATACACTGCAATGCAATTAAGTTAAAATATTCTGCGTTTTAATAAATATAAGAGAAGCAAAATTCAACCACTAATTTTACTCTAACCCTCTCTCCATCCTTAACCTCACACAAAGCTCCTAATTCAATGAGCAAAATTTTGGTTGTAAATTAGCCGCAAAAATATTTATTTGCTCCGTGACACCATTCTTTCATGTAAAACACAAATGAGTCATTAAATAATTGGTCAAAGACATATCTTCAATAAATATTCTTGCTATCATAACCTCCACTGTAATGAATGTTTGTCTAAGTATCTCAAAGCCAAATCAATCTGGCAGTTTAAGTTATTGCATGACAATATAAGTCCAAAGCTTATGCTATCTGTCAGGAGTCCTTGCAGCGTGATACCATCCAATCGCTTGATATCGCATTGATCCAATGAGGCACGTAATACACCATATTGTCCCGCAAGTTTATAAATGCAGTATAATAGATGTTTAATGCCACTGCTTATGAATTTTACTCTAAATTGCCGAATATTGATTTCATTCGATTTAATACGCATGGTATGTGTGTAGTCAAAAGCATCGGAGAGGAAGTACGAGAGGAAGATTATGGTGTAGAGTGCGCCATTGAAAATTTTTATTTCGATCTGAGGGGCTTCGAGATATTTGGGGGAGAGGGGAAGGGAGCCCTTGTTTTATCTACAAAAACTTTGGAGCATTAAATTTATTCACTTTTCTTGCCAGAATGTTTTGCATCAATCTTTACGCATTGGTGTCATAGCAGTGCATTAAGATGCAAAAACACAAAACAATCCTGAAATATGAGTAAGGCAGTTCAAAGTAGGGCATATTTTCATCAAAATAGCCTCGCATGACTGTTATTATATTTTTAATATTCTGCACCTGAAATCACTTTAATACTTCTCGTCGCTTATTAAACTCTGTGCCTTCTGTTTCATATTACTAAATTTTAGAATTCACATAATTTTTTAATTAAATGTCAAAAAACTTTCTCATTATCTTCTCATTGATTAAAGAAAAGCAAAAAATGGACACACAAGCTTCTTATATTTTTTGCATAAAAAACGTCGCTGTGTTTGATCAGAAGTAAAGTCATTGTTTAATTTATCTTTTTTTTTCCGAACTACGAATTGTAATGATTAACACTTAATGCAAGGAGGCACAAAAAACTCATTAAATTAATCACCGCAAAATCATTTTTTTACATTAGCTTTACTTAATTACTAATACATTCATAAAAAATAGTTTTCCATAAATTAATTTTTAGATTAAGTATTCTCGTAAAAAATGTATCATTTTCGTCAGAATCATGCTAAATTTTTAAGATTCTTATTTGCAATTGCTTTCAATTTCAGTAAACCCAAAAACAATTTTCAGGCAAGAAACTACTTTTCAATTTTTTGGTACTAATGAAGAAAAGATAATGAATCGTAAAAAATAAGATGTTCATGCAGAACTAGTAGAGCCTTCCTAGCAATAAAATTGGTTAAGAATCTTTGACTTCCTGTTCTTATATTTCTTCTTTCTCATCAGTTAAAATAATTATGTCTAAATAGAATGAAGCACACTCTTGAGTACTATCGGAGGCACAGCTAGGATTTTACCAAGGTGTGAAAATATTCCTTGTCATTTTAAGAGGAGTACTATTAATTATTTGCAAAGTAGTCGGAAGCAATTCCTTGGCAAAAATGACCATACAATAGTCTGGTCAGACTTCTCTAGTGCAATAAAACCTATTGAAAACAATCTGATTTGACATTTACTTAGTAACTCAATTGCATAATATTGCATTAGTCACAGGGTTTAAAAAAAAAACGGTTTTTTTTTTTTTTTTTTGAAAAAGCCCAGCCCGTCTGGATTTTCGATGAAAAACCCGGGGCTTTTTCGAGTTTTTTCAAGAATCATTCAAACATTGTAGACCAAACTGCGGCTTCTATTTACAGTTTTCATATCAAAAGAGCCCTGAAGAGAGGTCACTGTGACCTCCTAAAAGATTCTTATTCGGAAAATATGGAAAAAGCATTGTAATATTGAAAAACTTTTTAAATAGATATTATATTTAAAATTGATATTGAATTGAATTAATGGATTGAAATAATTATTGATTATTTTGATCCTTTAATTATTTAGAAATAAATAAATAAATAAGCGTGAAATAAATGTGCAGTTTTATTTCTAACTAGCGGTACCCGCACGGCTTTGCCCGTGGTATAAAATTAAAAGTTCATTTGTAAAATAATTGATATAGCAGAAAAAATGCTCTATTTTAGTTATAACTAGCTTAATACCCGGCGTTGTCCGGGTGCTTATTAATACAACATAGCATTCAGGGAAAAAAGTTTGAAAGAGTTCTATTCATATGGGTATAAAATAATTTGCATCAATTGTCTCTTAGGTACAAACTTTGAAAAAACTAAAATATTACAGAAAGTTAAACGTTTACAGGAAAATAGTCTTATCAAAAGGTGAAAATTAAAGATAAATGTTGTCTGTGCTTTGCCGCGTCCACTGGCATGATATATATGCACATGGAAGTGAAAAAATGCATCAATTTCACCCGCCAAATTTAAAATATTAACTTTTCTCTATTAATTGTTCCCACCTACAAAGTAAAAATTATTATAACTCAGAAATAAATCTATTTCTCGTTCTGAAGGCTTATCTCCATTACAGACGCAACTGTCGTCGCATTGCAAATTTGAAATTCAAATCCGTGATTCTTTTTATAAAGTTCACATGAATTATGATTGTTTTTTACTTATTTCAATGCTAAAAGGAAATAGGTGAGCCTTAAATTGAAAATTCATTACTTTAATCGTAATCATTGTTGGAAAATACTCATACTTAAAAATCTTAAATTTCATCAATTTGAATGCTAAAAGGCCTATCTCGATTACAATACAATTCCTATAAAAGGGTCATTTTTTGACAAAAAATTTAAATTTGAGCTTTTTAGATTTTTTAAAATTTCAAGACCCCGCCTATGAGAATTCTAGGGCATCAGGGAACCTCTGTGTCAAGTTTGATGAAAATATGACGCAAACTGTGGATTTGTATAGAGAACAAGTATATATACATACACTCATTTTTATAGATATAGATTTAACTATAATTCCTTCAAAGTATGATATAAAAATCTGATATGGACCCCACACTACTTAATTTTACGTGTAAATTGCTTAGATGCCTTAAGTGCTAAAATAGTGCTTGGAGTGAGCAAGATAACAATTCAAACATTGGTATCCCTAGTTTGCTACGAAACAATGCAAAAAAATGTGTTACAATGATTAATCTCCTAAATATCGCCGATTTTAACATCATTCAGTGGATTTTTCGCAAAATATCGCCAATAGCGCCAAATTGAACAAAAAAAAATTTTTTTCGCCAAATTGGCGTGAAACACTTGGCGACCAAAAGTTTGGCGACATATCGCCAAGTGGTCGCGCCAATTCATATCACTTTTGTCTGCATTGAAAACACTGATTTACCCCATAAAAGGGGTAAAACATCCCCTTGGGGACATTCGAATGCAACCCCAAGGAGAGGTGCACAAAAATAAGCCAAAAGAGAAAATAAGAACAATTTTGTTGCTCACAGAAACCAACAGAAATCTTACCAAAGTTTAAAAGAAGAAGAAAGTTTTCTTTCCTAGCTTTAAAAACAAAACAATACATTTCCCGAAACAAAACACTTTAAAAAGAACGATGCAATATCGCAATTGATACGATATTTGGTTAATCTGTGCATTAGGTACCCTTTTCTCGCTAAATGGGCGATAGGCCCGCCAAGCGTGCTAACCCTGACTATTTTGCGTAGTTTCTCTCGGAGCTTTCAACTCCGCGAGACACGCAAAAACGCGCCAGTTGGTGACTTTTTGAAAACGCGCCAAGCATTGTCCCAAAGCACATTTTCACCGGGAAAAAGACAGGGTTGCCAAAGAATTGAAACAGAAAAATACTACGCCTCCTCTAAAAAAAATATACTACAAAATACTACTGTTTCCAAACGTTGCCAAAATCAATATTGCTGAAATGCAAAATCTATGAAAATGAAAAAAAAAAAAATCCGCCAAATCTTTTAATTAAGTCATTAGTATATTGGAAACAGGGTTGCCAGAAAAATACTACGCACCTTATTTGGGCCAAAAAAAATACTACCGTAGTATCAAAAATACTACGTCTGGCAACGCTGGAAAAAGAATGAAACAAAAATAACCATGAACACGTAACCATGGTAATAACATGAAAAGTTGATTTCCGTTGATAAAATAATTTATTTCATCTCTATTTTCAAACAAATTTTATTCTCGGCTCAACCATTTTAGAATCGTTTGGCTTGCTTTACTGAAGGTAAGCCTTGAATTCCGGTATTCTAAAAACAATTATTACAGCTCTCCTGATGATCGTAGAAAATTCAAAAAAACTTCATTTTATTCAGAAAATTTCAAACTTTCGAATAACATAAGACTTGAAAATGTGTATGAAATATTTCTTTCCCATTTTATCGAATTTCCGCTAAGAATTCGAATAGAAAAAGAACGAAATGGAATTTTCGAAAAATCGCTTCGAGGTGCAAAACTACATGCTACAAACTAATTTTGTGCCAAGTGGCATGAAAATCGACCGAATGGTATTGGCGCTACGCGCGTAACAGACAGAAAGACAGACAGAAAGAAAGAAAGAAGGAAAGACAGACCCACCTTCAGCTTTATTATTAGTAGAGATAGAGATAGAGAAGAGATACTTAATAAGTTGTCAGTGGCAAGGACGATGGGAATTTCTGGTCCAGATACTGACCAAGACTAAATATTGTAACAAACTTACATTACCAATTTCTAGGCTTAGTAGTGATAAAAATGTTTGTAATATTTTTAGTTTTTGTCTGAAACAAATGTTTCCAATATGCAGTAAATTTTGAAAAAAACCCACTTTACCGACATCGTGGGTTTTTTCAAGTGGGCCCACCCCAAAGGGGGGGGGGGTGTTCGGGATATGCCCGCTTTGGCGAACCCTGATTAGTTATAAATTTATTTTTTTAAATACCCCAATTTAGCAACCTTTTACATTCGTTCTAAAACCCTAAAAAAGTTATTATAATAATTTCCAGAATTCTCTCAAAAACTGTTTAAAATCTTCCACTTAAGATCAGTGGATAAACATTATTTACAATAATTTCAGAACAAACACTAAAATGAATTCCATGGTCATCCCTTTTAAACATCAAGTCTATCTTTTTTTTTCTTTTTTTGATAAATTATGTTGCTGGAGAAAACCAAACAGAATGTTATTCTCCAATGGATCATGTATCAAAAGCATTTCCTCGTCGACTTGCCAGGTTTTCCACCCGGTCGATATTTTTCTGAAAAGTATTTTTATGAAAATAGATGTACATGTCTCTGCTGTCGAAGAGAATGTAGAATACATAGCGTGAAAATTTTCTCAGAAAGCATTTAAAAGTAATTCATTTTTGCAGCACATGTGAAAAGTAAATAAAAGAGACACCCAAAAGAACATCAATCTTGTATTTCTAAAATATATAAAAGAATGTATCCTATTCGATAGGAATATTTCAGAAGCTATAGAATGTTTTGGTAGAAAACTGAAACATAAACTATGGTTTTCACACGAAACTTCGCCTTAAAAAGTTTTTTCAGCTCTTTACTTGCGAAAGTTTGTAACAGAAAAAAAGAAAAGAAATGGAAAACAAAATTTATTTAAACCTACATAAAGTGATTGCTTTGTTAATATCTGGGAAGTTTTCCGGTAATAAGACTTGAATTAAGTTTATCTATTGACTGAATTCGTGTAAAAATTGAAGCTCAAATTTTCTTTAGTTATTACGAGACTCAACTATTTTCTCCGTTAGCTATTGCTCATCGGCAACAATACTAGCACATCTTTGAACGAGTTCTAAACTAAAATTAAAAATTTAAAAAAACCCCGACTAAATGCTTGTCCACAAAACCAGAATCAAAAGGGAAAATTGAAAGCCCTTTGAAAAGCCTTAAACTATAAAATCAATTACAAGTATTTTATTTGTTAAAAAAATAGAAACTGGCAACTGATAAACATTTTGATAAATTATAAGAGTTTGCTTCAATTGTCTGCCTAAAATGAAAACGGTTCCGATCGCGTGATTAAAAGCTAAGCTGCATTTGCTAAAAAACGCTATAACGCGTTCTATAGAACATGGAAGATCCAATTACATCGTATCAGACGCAGAAAAATAATCTCTTTCATCTGGTGCTATATGTTTTTAAGTTTTGAAGTATTTTTTCACTGCTAAAATCCCGAAAAAAATTTAAATGTTTTAATTAATATCTTCGTTAATTAATACCACCCGAAGACGCAACCTAGCTAAGAACACTCTCGATCAACTCCATTTTCGAATAAAGAAAAACATTTTTCAAAATCGGTCCATCCGTTTAAGCTGCAGAGTGCCACAGACAGATACACAGATACACATACAAGTCAAACACATAATTCCCCCTCCTTTGTGTGTCGGGGGTTAAAAAGAGAAAGAGAAAGAGAGAGAGACAGTATTGGAGAAAATCAAAATTTTACGAACTGTACTTTAAACATTTATTGCATACTAACTGCGTGTGCAACGCAAATAGTATGCAATAAATGCTCTGTGTACTTCGAGAATGAAACCAAAGTCAAATGACGCATATTCAAAAATCAGGCGTAAATAAAAGAAACAAAATGTATTCCTTTTAACGAGTAGAATAATTTGCATTTTTGAGCAATTTAATGACGAAAAATTTAACTTTATACCCCTTTAGATTTTGTAAAATTCCAAAAATTCAGTATAAAAAATGTACGTAGTTCCATCAAAGAGTTTGCAACTAATTCTATGTTATATTTTTTTCAGAAAACTCTTCCCAGTTTCTTATGCCATGTAATACTTTCTTTTATAAACCTCATTACAATTTCTCGTGCATGAAATAAGAGACAAATTTAGTTTTTTATCTGAACTTGTCTTGTTAAAAAAATTTATACGAAATATAAATAAAGATTTTATGCTGAACGTCGGCTTATAGTTTCGTACTATTACTTCCATAAACGCAGATAATTTGACATGACAATACACTTAAACTGTTACTGATGGTCACTTATTCCATCTTATATATGGTCTAGAAAATTTTTATTTGCTGATGCTCGTTAGAAAAGGTACCATGGAAATTTTTTCAAAGAAATTGCGTGTTTTAAAATGGCTATACACTTTCTCAGTCTGCTATAGCTCAACAATCTACTTATATTAAAAACTGAGTATCTTTCTTTCTTTATATCTGTCTATGTCATGTTTCTTTCTCCTGAACGCCAATGAACTGAAAGTCGAACCAGGTACCGATAGATAGGTAATTTTTCAGGCTTCATTTGTTTTAATTTATATTATTATACAATTTTAATTAACTAAGATATCAATTAATAAGTAGTCAAATTTAAAGCGATTAAGCCTAAATGATTAAATATGAAATCCATTGTTGCAAAACGTGGTTGCTATGAAACAGTAATAACAATGATAATGAGAATTTTGAATGAAGGCTTAACTAAATCAAACATAAAACTCATTAGCGGGTCACTTACGTAGTACTTTTATCGCTAGCTACTTGTAGGTTTTTGAAATATAGATTAGTTGAAAAGTCATTCACTTATATTAAAAAATGGGTATCTGTTTCAGTCTGCTTCTTTCACTTGAGCGAGTTGAACTTGCTGAAACTTTCCTCACCATTTTGAAAGCACGAAGCATCTCAATAATTCGAATGGTTTTTTGATTCAGAAGAAAAGGAAATTCATGAAGCGCCGTTTAGCGAGCCGCTTTGGCGGTGAGTAGTTTGTTGAAACTTTCTTCACTACTTTAAAGGCGCGAAGCGCTCGTGCAACGCCGGACCACGCAGCTAGCTGCTTGAGGCATTAGCGGGCCACCCTAGCAGCATCATCTCATCGGCCGATGATCGGCCATTCATCGAAACCCGATGAAATTCTCATCGGCCGATGATCCAATATGTCTCATCGGCCGAGCAGAATCCGAGCAGTAAAATACGATGAGATTTGGAGCAATTTACGAGCAGAACAGTTAACAAATGAAATTATAATTACCACTCGATATGGACGTTATTTTGACATGCAAGCAAAAGAAGAATGAAGAGGGAGGAAAATGGTTACTAACTTCGAAAAACAATTACAAAAGTGAAATAAATAAAAATAAATAATGATGCTGTTATCTTCAAGAAATTCAATGCTCTTCTCAAAATATTTCCGGCTTCCGTTTAAGATAGAAGTAATTTTATATTATGGTAGATTATTTTCTCCTTCCTTTGTAGGAACTGAAAAAAACAGATTCCTTAAGGAGGTAAAGAGACATTTTAGAAAGCTCCTGAGAACTTTGAAAATCACGTTAATATTTCTATGTCGTATTTAATGGGTTGGAAATCCTTAGAACCTTAGTTGCTCCGAAAGACTATCATAGGAATCATTTCGCTAGTCAGATTGGTTTCTCAAGAATTTTATGGAATGATTTCTTGTGCCTATTTTTTATTAAATCGTCTGAATTTCACAATGATAAGAAAGAGAACACATGAAAAACAGTTTAAAGTATTGTTGGAGCTTTTTTCTTCGTCTTTTACATTTTATATTCCATTTCAGTAACTTAGAATTCAACTTTTCACATTCTACAGTAGTCACACAATTCATTCAATAACAAAATTGCATTCAATCTAAATCTAACTACAGTCGAACCCGCTTAATGGAATATCGGTTAATGGAATATCCCGCTTAATGTAATACATTCTCAATGTCCCGAACCGTAGTAAATCATTTCTGTGTTAAATTTCCCGGTTAAAGGAATATCATGTTAGGAAGCAATCCCGGTTAAAAGAATAATTTTTAACCACGCTGATGTCGATCTCCTTCCTTTTCCAACACTTTTTTCCGGATTTTTCCTCCAGTAAAGAGCAATAATGATTGTAAAGCTTGTGGACGGCTTCCAAATAATGTTTTGTCACTTCGTTGAAAGGGTGCAGGGTCAAGAAAAGCGATTCCTGGAATTTAAAAGGAATGTTTCCCTAGTGTTGTATACTGTTTGTCGCCCCCACTGTGTATCGTTCCTTCTGCTTGAGAGAATGAACAATAAGTTTCGAATAAGCTTTACCTCTAGGGACCCAAAGGAGAGATAAGAAAATAAAGGAGTAATGGGCAAACCAACAGGTGTAAAGGACCGGGGAAGAAGACGAGGCTGTGACGAATCTCTTCCGAGAAGCGCAACGATAAGTCCACTTTGATGTTCTGAAATCATTTTCCAATTTTGCTTCGGCTGTGCATGTGCTTGTCTCTTCATAATGTCTTCTAAGCGAAAAGATCGTACTTTGAAAGAAAAAGTGAATTTTATTGAATATTCAAATGCTAATGTAAATGTACGCAGTTACAACTTGAAAAAAAGTTCGAGATATCGCAATCTCAAGTTTCGAAATTGTTGAAAAATAAAGAAAAAATTCTAAACGACTGGAAATTATACAAAAACCTTAATCAAAAGAGAAAATACACAGGTAAAGAATCAGAAGTTGAAGATGCTGCTCTCCTTCGCTGGTTTGCTGAGAAACGGGCTTGTAACGTTCCTGGTCATTTAATAAGGTCATTTTTAATTGAATTTCTAAATTTTAATATGTTTAAAGTATTATTAATTAATATATTTAAATTACCATTAATTAATATGTCTAAAGTTAATCGTTATATACTTGTTGATGAATATACTTGTGGTTAAGGCAAATTTAAATGCTTTCTTGGTTTAAATGCAAGTTGGAACGTCGTGTGGATGGAATCCCGGATAATGGAATATCCCGCTTATTAGAATAATTTTCCATGACAAATTGGCTATTCCATTAAGCGGGCTCGACTGTAATTCAATAAAGTGCTATAATTTTTACAATCGACGAATTTCTCTAATCCATTTTGACTGATAAAATTAGCTAATTATTCACTCAACACTTATAATTTTTAAACTTCTAATGATAGTTATTATTTACTATTATGCTTCCTCTCATACATGTAGCTTTATCAAATTCTATAAGGACTTGTACCCCGATCATGGGGTAGGAACAGCTTCTTATATACCTATGAAAGCAAAATTCTGACAAGAGAACGACCACATGAATGCTGCCGTTGAAATTTAAAAGGTCCTAACTTCGAATTTTGCTGCAATTCATTTTTAAATTTTTTTTTTTCAACGACATCGTTGTTAAAGAAATTTAAAATTTGTTCCTGTAAGATTCTTGTTATGAGCTAAAACATTTTTAAAAAATATAATAACATTTATGAAGATTGAAAATTTATAATTTTGGTTTTTCCCAACATTTTTTTCCTTGAAGATACGGCGTGCTTTCAACCCCCGATTACCAACGTGTCTCTCACACTTTTATTTTGTTTCATTTTTACGGTGATGCAGAAAAATGCACTCACTTTAATTTAGCTCAGCTTTCATCAATTTTAAAATTTGCCACGAAGGAGCTCTCACTCATTTCAACGGTCTTATTAAATGTTTTAAGGACCAAGAAAATGCATCACTTTGTGGCATAAAGTCTGCCAAAATTTTAAGAAAAGTGCCAAATTTAAAGACTTGGCGAAAAATGAAAGACACCAGGCGGTTTCACCGCCTGCACGCGGCAGAAAGTCCTTCTCCTTAGCGTGTGAAAAATGGTTTCCATTACTAACTGGAACTCACTAAATTTGAAGATATTTCTTAAAATTTCTGGAGACTTAATGACAACATATTTCGTTTACGGTGACACAAGGGCAAATAATTTAAGCGTCCAAAAACATGCTTTACACTGCTCTTCTGATTGCAGCTTAGTTAAATTGTTTTCCATTATTACACTATCGCACGGTTTCCTGGAGAGAAGTATTCAAAAAAGCAGCAGACTCTAAGTAAGTATTCATATTTTACAATATGATGTCTCAGACTTTGCTTCTACTCCCTGTTTAATTTATTTTACAACTCATAGCTATTTAGCAGTAAGTAACTGCCCCTAAGCCAGGGCGAAGGCAGAAACATGCAATACACCACCAACTCGTTTATTCCATCCATGGACTGCAGATCCGTCCTTTTTGGCACTCGTCAGTATGGAATAGGAATTAAACGAGCCAAAGTCAGAAATCCTCTTATGGAATAAACGAGTTAGTGGTATATTGCATGGTTCTGCCTTAGTCCTGGCTTGGGGGCGGCTACTTACTGTTTTATACCCGAGCTTTGCCTCAAAATTTGTACCGTACCAAGTGCGGTCGCTCGCTGGTGTTCTAATTTCACATTAGCTACCAGTTTTTGTTGGCTCTCTTTGCTCTATAAGATTATTTTTTCCTCCAGCTCGTTTAATTCCTATTCCATGCTGACGAGTGCCAAAAAGCACGGAACTGCAGTCCATGGATGGAATAAACAAGTTGGTAGTGTATTGCATCACGGCTATTTGTTTGTAGATTTTAACTCAAAATTTGCACATTTTTGTTTCTCACCTTTAAGGTTTTGAGGTTCCGGATGATATCAATTAAAATCGAAAACTTTTTACATGTGAGATAAACTAATCACAAGCCAACTTTTGCATCCCACGCTGATTTTTTTTATTCACATTTCAATTTTTCGCACCAACCTAGTCTTAATCTAGTAAATGTAATTGATTTTTTCTTTTGATAATTATTTGTACAAAGGATTCGTTTTCAATTTGTGATAATTCAAAACAAAGCTAAACTACCGTAAACCAATGCTCATGGAAAGCATATGTTTTTAAATTAAGATCCTGCTTAAGTGTATTTCACGGGTGCCGGTAATTATTCATTCACCAAAAAGAATAGTTCATTTAATTAAATGTACATAAAACAAAGCGAAATCTCAAGAAAAAGAAATCCTGATTTATTGCTTTTTTCTCGAACTTACTTTAATTAGACTCGTCTTGCTTGTTTAGTATCATGCTTTTGCTATTAATGAACTTCAAACTTTTTTTTATTTATTATTTTGTGCTTGTGACTTTTGTTTTGATCTGTTATTTTACCAAACACTTTCATCAAGAATGGAGTATTTCGAAGAAATTAGGCTGACAGAAAGATATGATGAAAAAAAAAACCATTTTTAATTAGTGTTGAATTACATTTTGTGTCTAATCTTCTTCGAAAATGCAGGTTTATCAAACGGGGTACATGTCTCTTACATTGCGAATGAGCTTTCATGCGTGGTGTAATACTCCGACACAGTTCGCCCTTGTTAAACACTGATTTATCTTCGATCACGCAATGACAGTAATCACATGAATTCATTTTTAAAACCTTAAAATCGGAGGTAAATTAAGATTCTTTTAAACCCAACATTTTACTCAACTTGAAAATGGGAATCTTGACGAGACAGAGTAAAGCACACCCGGGAAATGAAAATCCACAAGGGTGGCACCAGAACTTATCAGAATTGTAGAAACTGTCTCGAGTACAAACTAAATCCGGAACACATCTTTTTCTAACACCACATTCAGACGAAACTCCAAGAGATCACCGAGAACGCACACGTTGATCCCTATAAGAATTGCTTTGAGATTGCCAATCAATTTGATCTCTCAATTGTTGACGAGGGCAATGTATTGCTGCTAAACGCACTGAAGTGAAAAACCATAGAGGAAAGCATCAAAATGAAACTAAGCAGTAATTTTGAATTAAACTGTGTAGGAGCGCATCAAGGGGAGGCTTGGCACCCACCTCCTAAACTCTTGGTTTTAAGTGACATTGAAGAGTGTGCAGCGTGGTAGTTCATATACATGTAGGGATTGTTTCAAACCAAACTATTCTCCTAAAAAGGTAAATTCTTGGTTCATTAATGATATAATAACATTATATAAATTAAATTTTCCCATTCTTGTCCTTTGAATAAAAGAGCTCTGTAGGGCATCAGTTTATTAAAAAGGTCTATCTATAGTAGAGGCAAACTTAACCTGTCAGCGTCGTGATATTGTGACTAGGGTAATACGCATGTTTAAAAGTTTTTTTAAATAAAATTTCATAGTTATATATATTTTCGGAAATTGTTTCCTGTTCGCTGATTTCCAGAACAAACAAACCGAATGAACTTTTACAGTATTATTTAAAATTTAGTATTCCGTGGTTTTGAAATGTTGATTCAACAGCCTCTAGAAATAAAAGGGGTATAAGTGCTGGTTGTCAGAAATTAACCTACCTTAAGTTAAAACGTCCTGGGTACGCCCCTGGACAGCTTGATTAAGAAAATGCACCATGGTAGCATTTCTGCTTAAACTGACATTATTTTATTTTTCTAGAACTGATAAGGAAGGGGAATAAATTAAAAAAGAAAAAACATCAACGTAAACCAATGCGTCAATTAACGAACTCAACGAAAAACAAAACAAAACAAAACAGAGCAAAACATCCTCATATTCCTTATCTCACCTTATCACTATTACCACTACTTTAATAAAATCAGTAGAGACCTGAAGCATGCACAAAAGCGTTCGAGGTCGCTGAAAAAAATATCAAACTGTACTATATGAAACTCCTGTTGATATTGTAATATTTCTTGCTTTTTACCAGTCAGGGTGTTGGTCTGACCCCTTTTTTTGTTGCTTTTTGTGGGAATTTTCTGAAAAAAGTAGGTTATGTTATTAAAATCATGTTTTTTAGGTAAAACAATGTACTGCGAAAAACTAGTGCGACATTTTTTCAGGGGGAGCTGAGCTGGTCTGGAAATATTCAAGGGGAGCTCCAGCTGCTCCAGCTCCCCCGGTTCCTACGAACCTGCAAAGTCGTTCTTTTTTTTAACGCAACCAAGAAATCAAAACTAAATTTCTCCAAAGGTCTGAAAGGGATTTTCTTCTCTTTTCTTTTTTTCGTTAGCAATCAGCATCTCAGGGTCATTGAGATCATGGGAAAAGGCCGTCTAGTCTTGAGTAGAAGTAGCTTTGACCATGCTCTGTTATTAGGTGTTCACTCCCGCGATCAAGAGAAGGGGGATGAAATACCTACTTAGGGAACGGAACACGAAGAGAGCAATTCTTAAAAGGGTTGCCAGTATTCTTATGTAACCAAATTCGAGAAATGTGGACTTTTTTTTCATCAAGCTTGAGGATACTTGTTTGGCTTTGTAGTATTTTCTTGTCTCTTTTTAGATTTCAGTACTTTTTAGAACCTTTTGACAACAAGTGCAAGCGAAGAACTATTTAGAAGATTTTTAAACAGCACTCAGAATTGCTGCTTGTTGTCCCTTAACCATGGTGAATGTTTTGAGGTAAACCGGCCTCCGCTTGCACGTACTACTTCTGATTAAAAGCGGAGGTCTAACGAGGAAAGGCCAAATATGGTAAACCAGAACTTTGACCAATAGTGATGCAGGAATAAATATAAAAATAATATGATGCAGGAATAATGACCAATAGTGATACAGGTCAGATAAATGCGAATCATATCACATTTCTCTGACACATTAAAGACGGTGGCGTCAATTGGGTGTCGATAACTTTTTCCCGATAGAACAAGTTCGTTATTCAGGGAAAAAAAAAAAACAATTATCCAGCTGTTTTAAGAGCTTCCGTCGCTGATTTTTTGGTAAGCCTACAAGTTATTTATTTCCTTATATATATATTTTTTTTAGTTTTGCATCTCTTGAAGCAGTGGTGGATTTACCATATCGCGAATGTCACAATTGCGACGGGCCCCATCGGGAACCATAGAGTTACAAAAACGCACATGATAAATATTTGATGTAATTCAGTGATACTCAAAAGGGGGCACAAAAAAGGCATTGCTACCCGGCCTTAAACTTATAAACCCCTCCTTGTAGAATGCAAAGCAATTTTTGCACAATTTTGAAATAAAGGTGGATGCTGTGCTGAGGGAGGACCCCTCTTAAGTGACCAAATAGGGCCCAAAGCTACGTTTTTGTGGTTACATTCCCCCCCCCCCCTAAACGTTCCTTCAGATCCCATACTTTTGATAAACGCTTTCTGAAAATAATGAGCTTCTCCGAAACCAGTTCGTCTAACTAACTTTTCTCCCCCCCCCCCCCTTCGGATCAATTTCATACAGTGGCTCACCCACGGGGGGAGCTAAGGGTCGTAAACTCCTCCCAGAAGCTTGAAGATGAACCCTCTTAATAAAACCAAACTGTTTAAAATTGCGTTTTTTTAGAAATTTGCCAAGAGATTGCCCCCAGCCGCCTTTTTAATTTCACAAAAAATCGCTTTTTTTTCTCTGGGACTTCAAATTCGAAAATTTTCCGAAAGAGGGTCACTTAGCCCCTCCCACGGAGCAATTCTGGGTGCGCCACTGATTTCATCTTTGATTGCTCTCAATTTTGTCCGATTCTCGATCACTACATCTTTCGGGGGAGGGGGGGAGAAGCATTCGAATTGACATAAATAAATGTGCATGAGTGTATTCTATTGTTTTCATATAATTTTTGAATTCCAAGTGTATTTCCTTCCCCCGTCCCTATAGAAAAAGTATGAAATAACAGGATTGATTAATGCATCTCCATCCAAGATAGAAATTAGTTCATTTCCTTTATCCAATAAGAAATAAATTCTTAAATATATATATGAATATATATTTTTTGTTCTTATAGCTGCATTTAAAATATCTTTCTTTTGCCACTCTATTCGTTTTTAGTTACTTATATTTGCATTTTTTTAATGTTTTTTTTTTGCAAGGACGAATTCCTTTTTTTTGTTCATTTTGAGCCTCAAACAGTCTGTAGTCCCTCTTTCAAATTGGTAGTCTGCCAACTAGAGATGCAACGAATAGTGATTTGGCCTAATACCAAATGTTTGGCCACAATCAAAACCGAATAATTAACTTGTTATTGTTTATAAAAAAAAGCACAGATTGTATTTAAAGCATTTTTTATGATTAAAAGTTCAATATACATAATTAAAAATTTTAAAAAATGGTAACACTAGGTCAAACTTCAAAATTATTCGGTCATATTCGGCCAGAAAATTACTAAAAAGAAGAGTAAAAACGAAAATAATTTCCATATCAATTGTTTTTACATGTCAGAGCACGGTATTTAAGCTTCTAAAAAAGTCTTTTATAAAGCTCTTCCTAATAAATGAGGAATGAGGGGCAAAAGTAACTAAACTGAAATGATTCAGCATGGAATTTTGTATCATATAGTTTTTTTTTATTATAGTTAGTATTTACTTTTACCAAAATTAGCAGCAACAAGCCATATTTCTCTCTGAGAAATATTAGTATCTGAAAGGTATTCCAAATATAAAAAACATAATTATATTTAGATAAATTCAGACTTTATCAGCGTAGGCACTAAGAGAAGTTGACCGTTATCTTTCCTTGAATCCTTATTTGAAAAAACGAAATGGTCTTTTAAGTAGAAAATTAAATTTCCTAACCTATCGTAACAGCCCAGAAAGTATACCTTCAGAACCAGAGGTTCATTATATGTATCAAATTAGGAAAGGCTTATTTTCTAAATCTGGTTTATATTTTATGAAAAAAAAAAGAAAAAAACCTATCTCCAAAAAATTTTGAGCATTTTTTTCTTTTCTGGATTATTATCTATTCGTACAGAAAAAAACGTAGCTCCATGATTTTCACAATTGCAAAGACATTACAAAGAAAATATTTGAAATGTTACGTAGGAAAAATATCAATGCTATTTAAAATTTTGAATTATCATATTCATTTTTTTAAAGTAAAAGATTGAGAAAGAAACATATTTCTATCACACTAATCTATTTTTATACACATTTTATTTTTAAAAAGAAAGAATTGATCTTAGTTTCATGTATGATTTATGCTTATATTTTATCAATTTAAATCTTTTACGTGAGTTAGAATCAGTTTCATAAAATAAGTATACCAACCTTTGTAATATGCCAGATAATAATTTTGTTCCTCTGCTTTACCCTGTGTTTTTGTATAGATTTATTTAATGTGTTAAGATTTATTCAGATTTGTAGTACATGCAGTTTGAGTTGACAAAATTAGTGAATACCTTCAAAAATGGCAATGCATCATAGTTTCACAAAATTTTATATAAAATGCTCATTAAACATGATAAAAATAATTAAAAATGTATGAAACTTTCAAAGTGCAAAAATTAAATACATTTCTTTCACAGTATTCGATCAAGGCCTAAATGTAAAATAGGTATTCTGCCGAAGAAGAATATTCGTTGCATCACTACTGCCAACGTCTCGCGTCCCAGGGCTCACCGGCTCCGGCGACGCGGTACTGGCATCTGTTAAGTTTGCTGGGATACCAATCAGTAGCATACGGATGCGCGTCCCTAGCGGGGTTTGAATAAAGGAACTTTTTATTGTTAACTTAATCCACTGAGTCGAAATGGCTTTAGGTTCGGGGGCAAAGTTGTGTTTGTGCTCTCGGATGTATGCCGCATATTAGGGTGGAGCGAAAAAAACGAATTTTTGATTTTCGTAAACGGGTACCTTTCATTTACTGTGAATGAGGATAAGTAACAATTCCGTAAAATATTTCACTTTAGCGACGTTATCTTTAGTCTGCGCATTTGGCCTAAAGTTTTGAAATTTTTGATTTTTTTTAGATTTTTCAATTTTTTAAAAAAAATATTGCGCATGATAAAACTAGTGACGGGTGGTTATTAAATGGAAGAAAAAGGTTTGAAATGTACAAGGAATTTTTTAAAACCATTTTAGATTATGATTTCAGTCTGTGCATTAAGCCCAAAGTTCATGAAAATTTCAGAAATTTCCGATATTTTCAACATTTTTAAACTCAGTATTTCCTTTCAATATTCACTTGAAGTGTCTTCAAATCTGTTTTTATTCATTTTGTTATTACTCGAAACCGTGCAACTCTTCGCTAGCTCATGTGGAACTAACCAGGACTCACCACGAGGAGGTGACCGCATTTCCAGTCCTACACGTGAGCCTTTCATTCCAATCAATTATTTACATTTCTTAGATACGTCTTTAACAGTTAAACTTTTATTTGTGTCGTAAATCGATCAAATATTTCTGTCAGATACCCTCGTTTTTACTAAACTTTTTCTTTTCCTGTGATTACATACCAATTTGAGTGCTTTTTCAACTGATCGAGTCTTGAATGGAAATTTAAAAAGAGCGCATTCAGAAATCATACTTAAATTCTCAGCTTCCAGTAATCTTTGTAAATATTGTGTTGTTAAATTACGTGTAAAAGGTGGCTTTGTAATTTCCACATCATGACAAGAAATCATATCGATGTATTCTGACTTTTGATTTATGTATGTAATGTATGAAAATAGATTTTTAGCTATTTTTGGGATATAAAGCGTTTTCACTTGTTTGCTTGTTTGTTTTCTACGATTTAAAACAAGTTTCTTTATGTGCGCTCTCTTATGAACTAACTAGATTATTATCCGGCGTTGCCCAGGTGCTTATAATACAACATAGCTCTAAAAAATATTTGAATGAATTCTATCCACATGGGAACATAAAAACTTATTTCATGCAAAAGTAAATTGGTGAGCATTAAATTGATAATTCATTGTTAATTGTAATCTTTGTTGGAAAACACTCATATTTTAATGTGTTACATTTTATCAATTTGTATGCTTAAAGGCTTATCTCTAGTACTCTATCTATTCAAAATTGAAAGAAAATGGCCATTTTGAGACAAAAAATTTGAATTTTGAGCTTTTTGGATTTTTTTAAAATTTTAATACCCCGCCTATTGGAATTTTAGTGCATCAAGGAACTTCTGTACCAAGTTTGTTAAAAATCCGACGAAACTGTGGATTTGTATAAGGAACAAACATACATACATCCATTTTTATATCTATAGACATCGATAACAGCATATTTCTAGGGTGCAAATTATACATTATTTTGAATGGATGTGAGTACAATTTTCTGCTTTTTCCCTGAGAGATAAGTGTGAGACTCTTTATAATCCCACACAAATTCATATCTAAATTAGTAACGTGTGCACTTCATCCTAAAAGAGCAAGGACACTTTTACCGCGAAAGTTATGAACTCTTTTGAAAATTACAGTCTAAAGATTATGTTTGCTGTAGTCAACCATCTGGCTTTAGAAAGCCTTCTTGGAATTGTTTTACAATTTTTTTGATATTTTCCCAGTCTAAACTACCTTGCTCATCTCATGAAGTTACTGTTGCTCAGTACTTAAATCATTTTTATTGTCAAAATCGGTCTGATCAATGACAAATTCTATAGGTTCATATTGAACTGATTTGAAATTATAACATGTTGTTTGGCTTCGTCCAACAGCCCCCCCCCCCCAAAAAAAAAAACACTTTAGTCCACTGGTAGATCCATCTAATTATTGCAAATAATGCCGCAAATTAAGTTCATTCAAATGTAATTGGCAAATATCTCATTACAGAGGTCTACCAAGTTTTTCTTCCAGTTTCAGTATCACACCTTTGTATTTTCCTGTCTTTGTAGTGCATCCATCAAAACCAATGCAAACAATTTCCTAATCAAAGAAACATTTTATTGTTCCTGACTTGTCTAAGAAATGTAAATGTGTGCTCTCATTGGTTGGAAGCATGGGGAGCGCGGGTGGCACCCAAAATGCGTCCACTTCCTCGTGGTGAGTCCTGGGTACTTTCAATGAGCAAGCAAAGAGTTGAGTAGTTCAAAGAAACAACAAAATGATTAAGAAAATGTTTTGAAGGCACTTTAAGTAAATATTGAGAAGAAATATCAAATTATAAAATTTCTGCTTAATATTGAAAACATCGGAAATTTCGGAAATTTTCATGAACTTTGGGCTTCATGCGCAGACTGAAATCGTAATCTAAAATGGTTTTAAAAAATTCCTTGTATATTTCAAACCTTTTTCTTCCATTTAATAACCACCCGTCACTAGTTTTATCATTTGCAATATTTTTTTTAAAAATTTGAAAAATCTAAAAAAAATAAAAAATTTCAAAACTTTAGGCCAAATGCGCAGATTAAAGATGACGTCGCAAAAGTGAAATATTTTACAGAATCTTTACTTATCCTCATTCACAGTAAATGAAACGTACCCGTTTACGAAAATCAAAAATTCATTTTTTTCGCTCCACCCTACCGCATATTCATCGCAACTTCTCGAGATGTCAAAATTTAAATTAATGGGTTTTTTTAATTATTTATTTTCAGTTGTGTTTTTTTTTTTTTTTTTTTTTTTTTTTTTTTTTTTTGATGATTATGAAATATTATGAAAACAAGAATTAACATTTTATTTTCGAAACTGTTTTTTTTTTTTTTTTTTTTTTTTTTTTTTTTTTTTTTTTTTTTGTCACAAAGGGAAATGAAGTAGGTTGAGAAATTTTGCCAGCACGACATGCAAGAGCGCCCCGAAGGGAGGTCATCTGAACCTCCCAAACATTTTCCTCATTCGGCAAATTCAGGGCGCAATATTTTTTTGTGAAAAATACACTACTGTCCAGTGGCGTAGCAAGGTCTGATGGTACCCGGGGCGAAGCTCAATTTGTCACCCCCCCCCCCCCCAATATTTCGAGCAAAATGACAAATTGAAGATTTTTTTTTTTGTCATTTAAATTTTTTTATTGATTATTAGGTGGGCAAAGTGTCATGATACAACGCCTGCAAAAGTGTTTATATGAACAAAAACCAAATACTGAAAATTTTCTAACGCAAAAATTCTCGTGAAAGAAGAAGAGAAAAAAACGAGACAATAAGGAAAATTGGCCTTTGTCCCCGAAATACACACTAGAGAGTGAAAAAACATTGTTGCATTTTGATTTGTAGTACGTACAAAAACACGCAGTATATCCGCTGGGCTGTGGAGTCGGCGAGAGAATACACGGCTCTTTTACGAACATAAATATAGTGCCACTTCCATTTTAAATCAGGCTGGTATAGGAGGTAGGAGGCAGGAACAGTGAATAAAACAGAAAATATTTGGGGGGGGGGGGCACTTTGAAAAATTCATGAAGAAATTCAAAAATGGTATGGTTGACGAATTTTTTATTCCATACCCCACGGTATTACAAGGGGTTTAAAGGCACTGCCCCCTTAATTTTTATTAAAATTTTAGTTTTAAAAACTAAAATTTTAATGAGATTTGACTTTGCAGAGAAAGGGGGGGTCGGGAGCTTTTGCACGAATCCTAAACACGTGAGTGCATGCCTTATTTCATAACGTTAATAGGCACTACCGTTAGTTCAAAATTAAGGCTCTAAAAACGCAATTTTAAGCGACTTTCGATGTTTTTTGGTGTTTGGAGCATTTTCAGTCTACTAAACGAAATTTCAAATTCTCTGAAGGTTTCTCCAATTTTTTTATGTTACAAAATAAGACTGACGGCTTTTTACCTGAAAAACTGCAGGGGGCTGGGAGAACGGCCTTGTGTTTAGGAAGTACGCAATAACGCAATAGTGTATTTCCATTTGTTTAACCATTTGTTTGAAATTAGAATCAAAGGAAAATTAAAAATATATTTTCTAAAGTGCGAGAAAACTTTTTTTTTTTTGGTATACAGTAAACCATTTAAAACTAATGTAGGTGCAGTAAATTTTATTTTTTAGATAAAATCTTACAAAGGCATTACAATGATCTTTCCTATATGCACTTTATAATGTACATACCACTTAGAATTGATTCTATTTTTGAACATTTATTTTCAAAAATTGTTGTAGTTTTTGAGTTAAATTGGTAGGACTAGGTGTATCAATCATTTTTAATGTCCCAACAGCGGACAGCAGTTACGTCCTGCCACTGTCATTTAATATATTAGTGGAAGAATCAGATAACTGTATCTCATAACACGAGGGCGTTTATAAGGGGTGGTCTCAGAAGGCCCTTTCAAAAATTTAAAGTTAAAACTATTTCTGGTAGAGATCTCCCTCCTCCTGTCACCTGTCTAATGTCTTCAAAGGTTAATTTCCGAATGAGTGTTTAGAAAAGAGAGCTCCCAAATTTCTCAACCTAACATCCCCCTGATAATTTTAAAGTTTCAGTTTTAATATTCAACACTGAAAAATTCAAGGAGAAACCTCAAACCCCCTTCCCATCCCCTAAAAATTCCAAACATAACCAAAAAATGCATTTTTAGGCCTTAAACTTCGAAAAATCTCCGAGAGAGACAAGCCTCTCTTTTCAACAAATTATATCGTAAAGTTGCGTTCTTGAAACTTTAATATCACAAAATTTCTTGTTAACACTCCGCCTAACCTTTTTAACGTTATTAAGGATATTCTAAATGGGTTTTAGGATACCGTAAAATGGGGTGTATAGGAACAGCGGGGTCAATCGGAACAAAACTTCCCGACCGTACAAAGAAATTCTTCATAAATATACTATTGGATATTTTTCACTATGAATTTTTTTTTTATAAAAGTAAGATCATAGGAAGTAGGAAAAAATTACTTTTTTCAATCTGGCAGCGCTACTGGCTTCTAAGGAGGGATGCACGTGGAATGTTAGAAAACATCACATTTTCATAGACTG